>JBAMYA010063217.1:0-27361 GCA_037176975.1 Arrhamphus sclerolepis | reverse complement strand
ACACATACAGGGATAGAACAATATCATCCTGCGGCATCTCTTGTGATAGAAAACAGAGATGTATCTGATTTGATTGAAGAAAAGGCTCTTTTTTTTAATTGTAGCAGAGACTATTTCTTTGTTCTCAAATTCAAGCAGAATCATCCTTGACGTGTCTTTAAAATGGCATTTTGCTATTTGAAGATCACTCAGACATTTGATCTGTTTTTTTGTTTGTTTTAGGTATAATTGAAGTTATAATTGACACAATTCTATGTTTCTTTAAGTATTTAGATTGCATTATTCTTTTGTAGATCTGCCCCTGTAAAGTGCAGTGGTCAGAAATCATAAAGAGCTGTGTGTGATGTAAACGTGACTATCATGTATAAGTGAGCTATTTTTGTTTACTTTGACTTGTTTATTTTAAATGTAGTTTTAACAGTTCACTTTATTTCCTGGTATGTGCATACAAGTGTACTTTAAGATTAGATTCGGAGAAGCATGCGGTCCTGGAACAAAAGCTTTTTTCAGTTTTGTGTCCGACAACATTTCTAACATTTCTTGTTCAGAGAAGCCAAACATTGTTCAAACCTACTGAAGCTTAAGCTCACAGTAAAATTAAAGATAAGATCCACATATAGATGAATTATAGATGGACTTGTGATGGTTTAGGCCTCTATCTTTATTTAATATAAACATGGCATCTGCTCAAGGTTATACTGTTTTGTGTTGGTTTGCAGAAAATTTCTGAAGACTGGAATTTATTTCAAAATGCTGCCACGGTCGTGATGCATCTATTTATAAAATAAAATGGTTCAGTCTCTTTCTGTAGTTCAGCATCTCTGAGTCTAAATTTAGAGCAGCATCTGCCCACTCATTTAGATGGAGAGGAAGTGTGCGTCAGCTCCGCTTCATGAACAGTCTCTGTTAAGAAAGTAAACACATCTGTATCTCTGCTGCGTGAGTGTTTGTCAGATCTGTGCAACGCTACAATTTGCATGCTTCAAAGACAAACAAAATAAAATAATTCCTCCAGCGCTCAGGTGTGTTTGTTGGAGCAGGGTTAGGGATGTCTGAAGTTTACTGACAACAACTGAGAGAGCTGAGAGACAGAGATTGGCAACCGGAAGCTTGTGGTCAAGCAGGCAGCGTTCAGCCGCTGAGGTGGCGCCCTCGTCTCTCATTCTCAGCGCTGCTTTTCTTAGAGGGATCGAGGTTAAATCCATCGCAGCTAAGTCCTTTCATTGTGCTCATAGGCTGACCCACAGTGTGATGGGGGAAAGTCATGACACTCTAGAAGTCCAAGCTCATAAAAGCATCAGTCCACCTTAAACGCTGCTGACTCTCGAACTGTAATTGTCACACACATCACACCATCACACAAGAGGAAACTCAGTCACTGATGAATCGCTGCCTCACTGGCCTCTGACTCACTCTCGTGCTCACTATAAATCCCTTCGTATTTGATGTGCACGCTAGTTTCAGTGCAGCATGTGAGGTTTGGGAAATGAAAGAGGACTGATGGACAGTTTGGTGAGTTTACATTTCATTCTCGCTGTTTCACATCTGCTACACATGAAGCTGTTCTTTCACTTTAATGTGTGAACTTTGGTTGAAGGTTCTTTTAACTTGAACATGCATTTGTGTGATGAGCAGCAGAGCTGAGTATGTGGGTTCCGCCCATAAAGGATTTGCCAAATCTTCTCTGTCAATGCCTGTTGTTTTTGGCTCTTGTTTTCAGCTTCTGGTACCTCATGTGTCAGCATCTGTGTGCATTCATCCTATTACAATGGTCAGTTGGTATCTTGTCTGGATAGAACTTAAAGCTCATGATCCGCAAAACCAAATTGGTGCATTAATTGAAGTGAGCACTGGTACCATCTGAAAACTGGAGACCACGTTCCGTATAATAAGCTAAGTCAGAGACGGTCTTCTCATCCAGTCAGCACTTGGGAACCGTGAGCGGTCTTCTACAAACAGCTGACAATCTGGAACAGACTGCTCCCAGCCGATCTTTAGTCTCACAGGACTGCCATAACTGTCCTTCACTGTAAGGACCATTTGCGCTCCAACCTGAACATGTGGAGGTTATGTTCAGTGATGAGTCCAGATTTTGCCTACGGCACTTGGATTCTAGGGTCAAACTGTGGAGAAGACGCAGAAGAAGGCTTTTGTGATTCATTCACTGCTGTCTTTTGGGGGAGGCAGTGTGACGGTGTCCCTTGCTGGAAAAACGAGGCTTGTCATCATTTTCCTTCATCCTCTCTGTCCTGTCTCTCTCCTTTTCTTCCTTTACCCTACTGGCTTTCGGCAGGAAGGTCCCCCAAATGAGCCGGGTCTCAAGGTTTTTTCTTGCTAGTGTTTGGTTTGCCATGTGCTCGGGGGTCACGCTCTGGGTTTCTGAGAAGCATCTTGAGATGCTGTTGCTGTAAGCAGGATGCTATAAAAATAAAATTGAATTGAATTGTCGGTAATCTCAGTGCAGAGAGGATGGGATGGCCTGCCAGAAGTGCTGACCTCAACCCTATTTGAACAGTTTTGAGACCAGCTTGGGCTTAAGTGCCAGACTTTTGTGGCTTCCACACGCTACTGAGGCTCCAGTTTGCTCAGTGAATACATTTAAAATGACAATATGTCTTTTTTCTTCAGACATCAACCATCCAATCCACAAAACAAGAGTCAACAGCAAAAACAAGCAAACCAACAGACAAAAACTTATTCAGCACTGAAGAGAAGATTTGTCAGATCTTTCATGGGTACAACCCACATACTCAGCTCTGCTGCTCGTCCCACAAACGCACACTCCTGACAAATGTGGCGCCATTTCTAAAGGCTTCGTTTATACACCTACTGCTTCATTTAAAACAACACTTTCATCCAGCGTCAGGACATACAGATTGCTTGTGGTCAGAAAGCAGAGTGTTAAAACTTTGAGATCCACAACAAAGAAATTCTTCCATAGTTGTGTTTGAGAAGCAGGACATTACATCTGGTGCAACTAACACCAGTTAATGTTTTCAGTGGTTTTGTTTGTCTCACTTCGCTTTTATTTATTGTGCAAGCATGTGTGGTTCATCAGATATAGAAGGTAGAAACATGGTAGTGCAGAAGTGGGTTTGTTCAGGTAGATATGGCAAAATTTCACCATCATTCGTGTTGTGGGTGTATAAGAAGTGACTCATAAAGCTGTGGGGGACTTAGGCTAAAGAATTAAGAAGATTGTACTATTTATAATAACACTTTAAGTGTGGGAAAACTACTACTTTTACATGTTCTCCTTCAGAGGTGTTGAGGGGGCTGTGAGTGTGAGAGATTGGTTGTGTGGGTTGACTTCACTTTTAGTCTTCTTCCCTTTGGCTTCATGACAAATGACCATTTTTGACTCTTCCTGAGGAAAATAAAGTGTTTATGACACGTAGCACTGAGTAAAATCACAAATGAAAAAAAAACAAAAATGTTGACATCTGAGTAGTTGCAATGAAATTCTACAGAAATGTAGTAATGTAGTGCCAGATAAAGTCAAGTGATGGCCAGGATTTGGCCCATGGACCTTGTGGTCAGATGTTATCATCACCCCACGCCTCAACCAAGAAATTGAGCTTTAAATAGCTCTATAAAATGTACCTGTGTACTTTTACACTCTGCTGTCAGCAAGCAGGAAGAAAAAAAAAAAACAAGCAAACAAAAAAAAAAACCCAAAAACCAGATAGTCACCTCATTTCAGTTAGACTGGTGGTTTACAGCAGACACGAAGTGACACTTTCTCAACACATCTTCTTGCAGCTGATGGGCCCACAATGCATGTGAGACATGGACAACAAGGCCCACTGGGATAACTCGAACTGGACGGACAGCATGGAGTCAGGTAGAGCTTACACGCTGCTCTCAGTCGTCAAATATGCGCATTTTCTCGTCATAACTTCAGTTTCAAATGTCTGGACTTTATTGCCAGGTGGCTGCTCCCCCACGGTTCCAGAGCCAGAACTCTACCGCAGCATCCAGGCGGTGCTGCCTCGAGAAACAGACAAGCAGCAGTCACCAGACTGCTTCAACAAAGGTACCTTGGCGTCTTCATCATTGTGCCTTTGAGCATCGTCTGCATGGTCATGTGTAACGACTGATATGCAAACCCCAGATATCAGTATTGACATATTGATTGGAGCATCCCCAGACGTGATGTTGCAGAACTTAAATCACATGATGAGCTGAGTTGTATATTCAGTTTGAAGTGCTTAGTGCTCAGTTTGAATGTAACTGTGTAAACGCGATTTATTTATGTACTATTCCACCGTGTCTTTGTTTCCTTAGTGGAGCCATCATGACTCACGTCTTCAGTATGAGGGCAGTAGTTAGTCATCATTAGCACTCTAGTCTTTAGTGTCTATTAGTCATTTAGCTCCTGTGTGTGTGTCTGCAGGAATGCTGAGATGGACGCTTCACAAGAAGGTTCAAAACAATCCCGTCAACAGCCTGTCTCTGGTGTGGGTGCTGATAAAGGAGCTTGAGAAGGTGCTTGAACTAAAAAAAAAAACAACTTTGACCACGAATGAGCATCTGTGGCAAAGTTCTCGCCTCCAGCGGCTTCTAAAGTTTAACTTTAGCTCTCACTTTCAAAGAGGAAGGAAGTTGCTAACAGTGTGGACGTGCAGACACTAAAAGTAAATTATTTTAATGTGTCTCTGCAGGCTGAAAGATGGGACTCTCGGAGGTGCATCATCCCTTTGCTGCACACACTCATGTACGCCGTCATCCAGGTACAGAATCTGAGCCCAAATGGTGTTTGGTGAAGGTCCAAATCTGTCTGCGCTCACTCGACTGTGCAGCCTGTTGCACGTATAAATGACCTCTGCTTTGACTTATTCGCTCCATAAACAGACTGTAGCATTTTCAAAACCTGAGTGGCGTGTACTTTTGATAACTGGAAATGTCTGTGCTGCTTTGGAAGGCAATCAGAAGCACTATAAATAGTTTCTAAGGTGTATTATTTCGGTGGTTTTGCACTGCCAGTGCCAGTTATTGCCAGGCATGAGGAAGTCTCATAATCTCTGGAACAAATGCCAACAAGGAAGTTAAAACCTGAAATGATGGCATTTCTGATCGTAAATGTTTTTCATGTATTTGAGTGCAGATAACTACTCTTCACTAACCAGACAAATAAAATGACATCACTTTTTTTTTTGTTAGTATTGTTTTGGGATGTTTAACCTGTTATCTGCTTGTGTGCCATGTGTCAGACGGCCCACATTCCAGATGAGCTGTACAAGCGTGTGTACGACTTTTGCAAGAGACTGCTGACCTACCCTCACCCCTACTGCACCGTGGGCCTCAGCTACACCAGACAGATGAAAACTGAACGCCTGATTCCAGGTAGTGAAGCTGGACCCTTTTATTCACACCTGTCAGGTGTCATGTCAATCAGCATCAAAATACCACATCTGATAAATTTATATTAAGCAACAAAGCTGACCAATCAGATGCCAGGATTCATTTGATTTATTGGCTCTGCTGTTTGCTGCGGTTAGATTTAACAGCAGAAAAATAGGCTTCAAAGGCTTTCTGTACAAACATGAGCTGATAGTTTATCCATTTCTATATATGTCTGATTTTAACATTTGTGATTGTACGATACAAAATTAGCTTTGAAAAAAAAAAGTCAGCATTTTTTTATTTGTGATTTTACAAGAAAAAAAAAAGTGATTTTACTACAAAAGTCAATACATATTTTGACAAAAGTCACGATTTTTGTGAAATTTCAGATTTTAATGACGGAAAAAAATCTGACAACATAGCTGAGAAAAGAGCAAAGAGTAGCCCTTTAATGGTAACCATGGTGATGATCTGTAAGCTCTTATTCCTATGCAGGGTCATGGGGTTAAATCCAGACAGAATTTCTCACATACACTCACTTCTTGGCAAATTTCTACTTCCTGAACATCTTAACTGAACATAAATATCTTAAATATTGTTCTTTGTGACACACACAGTGGCTGAACGTTGTTCTCCAGTTTTTTGCGGCATGTGTACTTTTTACGCTTTTGTGCACAGATGCGGTAAAAACCAAATTGTGGCTTCTTTTAAGTCATGGCATGCGTCGGTTAAAAACAGGATATTGAGCACGAGGATTTGCAGCTTCATGCAATCGTTAAATCCTGGTTTCATCAACAGGTCTGATGTACCAGAGGATGGTGACGGCTGAGCAGAGGTTAAAAAATAAACACTATCCCTTTCAGGAGAGGTGAGAATATACGTGAATAATTACTGACGGCCCAAAGCTGCAGAATGTGATTGTTCGACTGTCTGTTGTTCAATCTGCAGGGTTCTTGTTCTGGCTGATCCCGTGGTCTTTTCCGGTGCTTTGATTCCTGCTCTACTGGGTGATTTTGAGGCATCTGGCTCAGGTTCAGCTGGATTTCAGAGTCCTCTAGATCACATGCGGAGCGTCATCCTGCACTCCATACAGGCCGTTTTAGGAGCGGAGCGATGCCACGGGCCAAAGCTGGCGCAGGCCCTGAGGGTCAGTAGAGTTTATCTTAACTGATGTCCTTCCCGATTTCCTTGATTATTTCCTCTGGTTCCGTCTATTTCGGGTTTAGTCAGCAGTTCCTGCTCCCTGATGAATTGCTCTTTGAAATCGTGAGGCTTCACGTGGACGTTTTCTGGAAGCATTTTCCTTTTTTTCTCGTCAGCACCTGGTACAAACCCGTCCATTGGGTGGAACCCAAGGAGGAAAAATAAAGCAGAAAATGCAAAAAATGCGGATGGTGGCACCGAAGAGAGAGATTAGTGAAGCCTCTTCAAACCACAGCAGGAATGTCTTCCAGCAACACTTTTGTATGATGTTAGTGAGAGATGGAGGCAAATCTCCAGCTGCGATGAGGTCAGCAGTTGTTTTTACGTAGAGTACGCTGTTTTCTGCCGTACTGCTTCATTATCTGCGTTTGTTTGTTTTTTTTAAAAAAGGGCAAAAAACAAATAAAAGTGAAAACTGTGTCATGGATGTGTCACAGCTGCCCTTCTGTCCTCATATTTCTTGACATGAATCACGCTTGGAAGTAATTGAGCTTTGCATTTCGTGTCCAGGAGGAATTGTGGAACAAAACACTTTCCTTTCATCAAGGATGCTGCAGCGTTTCCTCCACTAAAGGAGGCAATAAAGGAAGCTCTGAAGCTCCTTTTCCTCAGCGTTTAGAGAGAATACAACCGGCTCTTATCATCGCTGCCACTTTGATACTTCCGGCTCATTTCAGTCAGTCAGGAAACAAGAATTACTCTTCAGCAGGACCCCATCACTGCCTCTGCAGCTGGGAACATCCTCTTTATGAAATGCAGCGTCATTTAATTCTGAAATGCTGATCTGAGCAGTTAATGTCACAACGTTTCTATAGAATTGTTGCTTCTTTAATGGAATAGTCTGGCCCTTCCTACCTCGAAACAAAAACCATTATTTTAGTTCTTCTGGATTCAACTGAAATTCAGCAGAAGAATGAAGCACAAACGAAGCATGCATAAAGCTCAATGCCTGCTGTGATTGGTTTGGTATGTTTTGTACCAGTGGAAATGTTTGCTTTTTTTTTTTTTTGAATGGGCGGAGTACCGAGTACCTTTGGTTGGCCATGATCCTTTTTTTAATAAGCAGCAAGTAATTTCTCGCATGGGATGCCAATATGAACACTTCCTCAAGTTTGCTGAGAAAAGTGATTTTCAAAAACCCACTGCCAGACAGGAAAAATAAAAAAAAATACCACAAGACAAACCAGTTAAACTATGTTTGTTGAAAGACTGCTGCTGGTGGCTCTGTTCTGAGAAATAGAAAAATGATAATAAAATTAATAATGTTTTGGAAAACATTAACTTTTTATTGCATCACTTAATTTTGCATTTCTCCAGTTTCATTTTTGAAAGTTAATTTTGACTAAAACATGTGATGTGATGATTTAAAGCCACATCTTGTCTTACATTTAACATCTGGTGTATCTTGCTTACATTGTAAACACACAGCTTCTCTTCTGAAGTCGTGATGTGATTAATCAAATGGACGTCTGTGGCATCAATTCAGAGGCTAATGTGCTGAGAACCAAAACCCAGAATCTGAGAACCAAGAAGTCTAAATCTGTAAGAGATAGTTCAGTCACCTTTCTCAATTACACTTTTCTTTTCTGTTCTTCCATCAGTTATAAAACCATCTCTGTTTTCAAATCGTGTTTCTCAGTTGTGCCCTTTCTTTTTGCGGTTGCAATTTGGTAATGAGTGTCAAATCAGTGCCACGTCAATAAACAGCAGAGGAGGTGGGACATAGCTGAGATCTAGTAGCTCACTGGCTGTTGAATGACTCAGCATTTTATATGTCGACATCAGGGTGGTGGTGTTATTGGATCCTTTTGGGGACTGACCAGAGAGAAAGCACGCGTTGTTGCTGTTCTCAACCAGTAGAGGGGGCTGCTGAGTCCTTCCCCGCCCAAAAGCACTCATAATCGGATCTTCAGCAGACAGCCCCTCCCAGCTGCTGTCATAAAAGGAGAAATGATCCTCCTTTGAGGGAACCTGACTACTAAAGTGTTGATCACAACCCTGAATGGGGACATTTCAGCAGATGAATACAATAAGATAATAACAAGTGAAAGAGATGATGCGCTAGACTAAGATTATCATCTCATCCAGCAGCTAGAGAGCTACTAGATCTCAGCTTTGCTCTGCCTCCTCTGCTGTTGATTGAAAACAGAGATGGTTTTAGAACTGACAGAAGAAAAGAAAAGTGTAACTGAGAAAGATGATTGAAGTCTCGGTTACAGATTCTCAGTTCTTGGTCAGTTTCTGGGTTTCTCAACTGACATCATACACATCTATGGTCGTTAAAACTGTTTTAAGAGATGAAGTCATTGGATCAGTTAAAGTAGCATTACCAGTTGGTGTTTTCCTTGTGGCTAGACTAAAAGTTCTTTTATGGCTCATGGAGGGTTTGTTGTTTCTGTCTCTCCTGGCAACTGCTACTAACAAAGCACCTCAGCAGGCCACGTTTCTGACCCCTCACCTGTTTTTTTCTGAATATGGGGTCCGCGTATGTTTACCTTCCTGTAAGTGTGTACGTTCAACCGCGTGTTTGTGCGTCTTTTTTGGGGACAGGACATGGGTCAAGACATTGAGCCGTACTTTCAGGAAGTGGTGGCGACGCTGGAGCAGATGGTGGAGGAGGGCAGCAGAAGCGACTGGGGAGCCCTGAGGAGCCGCTTCCACCAGCTCTACAGTGACATTGTCTCCAGCGCAGACCCAGGTAGGTGTGACAGACGTTTACGAAAGCCTGAATGTTCACAAACCAGACTTCAGCTAGTAATGTAGAAGGCCTGGAGGCAGGACTGTGCGACTTTGAACGAATAAAACAGAGGTGTCAAACTTTTATTTCATCTAGGGCTGCTTTATCGCAATAGTAACCATCAAAGGGCCAGTTATTCTCTGTTTTCTCAACCAGTTATGTGGTCAGATTTCCCGCTAGTTCCTGGACAGAAAAAAAACAAAATATTTTTGTCATAAAATCTCAAGTTTCACAAAATTCCTGACTTTAAAACTCAGAAAAGTTATGGTTTTGTACTAAAATTACATGTTTTGTAGCTTATGTATTCGAAAATGAAAAATAAAACAACTTAAAAAGCAAATTTTACTTAATTTTTTTACTTTATTTTCTGATGTTTGGTGAGATCCATTATTATTTGTTACGTTTCTCTAATTACTGTACGTATGGCATTGTTGATAGCTAATATTCTTTCATCATAGATTGTTTTTGTCAGTAAGTCACCACCCCAAAATATGAAACTAAAAATAACCAAATTATTGAAACTAAACTGAAATATTCAAACAAACCATAAAAATTAAAAACTATAATTAGCCTGGACACCATCTGACTTGCAGCCCTCTGCTTCTCTCGGCTCACTCTGGTCCAAGTACTGACTCGTACTGACTCCAGCATGAGTCAGTACTGACTCGTGTTCAGGTTCATGCTCGATTGTTCCCTCTTCACTTTCTTTCTTTGCTCGGCCATGACTCTCATAGCTGTATGTTATGTGTCTTTATCTTATAGTTAGCGACTGGCTACCTCCACCTAGCAAACACTGTGATAAGTCATAAAACCAGTCGTACACTCTGACTGATGATTTGTCTTGTTATAAGTTGAACTACTGCTAAAATAATTTAGATTTCGGGTTCCGTTGTGCTGCTTTAAACCATTTTGCTTGTGTCCAACGAAGTGTTCAGAAGTTCACTCTTGATGATGGAGATGTTTTGATGACCTGCTGCTGAGATCAAACATGTGAACCCTCCGTCTAGCGGTTTCCTCTATGGCCAAATCTGTCCTCAGTCAGTCGTGTGTATTATTAAAATTTCCGGATATCTATTTCTACGCTTCCCCCTCCGACTGTTATCAAGCAAGCGACCCATCCCATGATCCAGCTCCTCATTCGCTCCAGCTGGAAGACAAAAGGGCGAACGAGAGCATTCACAGAGAGGAAGTGGTGCTTTGTTTCAATGCCATTGTGACAGCTTTGCTTTGTTTCCTCTGTGTCTTCTGCAGAACCATTGAGTGGTGGTCCGCTGAGCGACTGCCCTCTTCCTAACCCCGAGATGAGCTTCCACCTGTGGACAGAGGATCTGGATATCTGTGAGCTTCTTTCTTGATTGCATCTTCATTTTTACTTTAATATCTTTAGCTGATTGGGAGTTTCGTATCATTTTGGAAAACTCGTCTCCAAAGCAAATTTTATTCATTAAAGGGAGGGTCTGGCGAAGCTTAAATGCTGTGGTTTGCTTGAGGCGGGAATTTTGAAAGTTTAGAAGTTATATGGAAATGACTCGAGAAAACAAAGATGTTTGAAGTGTGAAAATCTAAAAAAGACTTGTGAAACCACCATGAGGACATGCTGTTACTCTAAGCAGAGCATTTCTCAATCCCGGAACCACGGCGCCCTTCATGCTTTCTGAGCGTTTCCCTGCTCCAACACACATTTCATTCAAACGAATGGATCACCTCATCGAGGTCTTCACAAGTCTGTCAATGATCCACTAATCTGAGCTGCAGCAGGGAAACTTCTAGATCGTGCAGGGCGGGGGTTCTTGAGGACCAGGATTGAGTTAAATGAACCAAACACTGACGACCCGAATCAAACAGGTCTTTCCCTCTAACTCTGACTTGGTTCAGCTCCACTCTACTCTGTTTTAAGGCTTAAGCTTCATCCTGGGCCACATCATCACCATGGTTACCGTTAAAAGGGCTGGTTGCTCTTCATTTTCTCAACCTAGCTATGTTGTCAGTTCCTGGACTCTGTCTTGAAAGAAAAAAGAAAAAAAAAGTGGATTTTTGTCATAAAGTCTCACAAAATTTGTGACTTTTATCCTAAATCACAAATTATTCTCATATAATCACAAAATTTAAAAAAAAGTAAATGCAAGTAAATTCTGTAATATCACATTTTTTTCATAAAAAGGTATAAAAATTTCACAAAAATCACAATTTTGTTTTTTAAATTGTATTTTTTAAAGTTGTAAATTTAGGAAAATCAAGACTTTCTTTTTCTACCAAGACTTTTTATCATACAATCATAAATGTGACAAAATTGTGACTTTTTTTAAACTTAGAATTACTTAAAATTACTTCTTTTCTTGATGAAAAATATCAACTGTTTGAAACATTTTGACATATAATAAAATTGCAATAAAAATCTATTTAATTTTAACTTTTTGTTCAAAAATCACTCATTTTTCTTTTTAAAAAAAGAAGTTAATTTTGACAAAAATCAGGAGTTTTGACAAAAACTGGAAACTTTTTGTTTTAAAATCTTTTACAAACGTGACATAAACCAGCTGCTCTCCACCTCAGCATGCATGACAGAAAAAAAGCACTGCATGAAAGCGTTTAGAGCTCCATAAACTCAGAGACTGACATTAATTTATCTTCCAGATACCAGAAATTTCTGTTCAAACACAATAACTGTACTTCAGCTTAATCATTTACAATACACCAACAACTGTAGTCTGGAGTACAGGAGGGTGTGTAAACCAGGAAACACTTGATGAGAGCTGCACGTTTGCCCTGAACTTCACTGCATCCCCAGTAAGATCACGCATCTGTGTTTAGGGCAGTGATTGTCGTGTGTTCATTCCCAGAAAAGTCACGTGTGCGTTTATGATGTTTGTTTTATAACCCTGCATGTGCTTGTGTCTGGTTAAAATGATTTATATCAGCTGTCAGCATGTAAATGGAGAGCAGTTGACGTGCTTACTGGAAGTCGTGTTGTCCTGTTCGTGTCCTAAATTGCTGCTCTAATATTTCAAACCATTCCAGGGCGGGAGCTGGGAAAGTGGTTTCGGTCCAGCTCCACCATGTCGGAGCAGTTCCCCTCCCTCATCCAGGAGCAGGATGACTTTGAGCTGGGTGAATCACTTGGCGAGCTGATACCGGCTGACATGACACGCTTGTCCATGATGTCCACTGACAGCGGGATAGAGAGGGACCTGCCCCCCAGCTCTGATCCCTCTCCATCGTCCTCTCTGGACGCTTCCAACATTGGTGTTTCATGGGAACAGTGCAAAATGTAAAGGATGTTGGCTTAATGTACAACCAGCTATCTGTTCTTAAAGAATACTGTAGATTTTTTTGAGTTAATAATCCTCACAAACGCCTCCTCCTCCCCTCAGAGAGCAAGATTCGATGAGGCTGTCACGCCGTGGAGGCATCAAGATGAGGCAGTCTGCTAAGGACAACATGGCGCTGATGCAAGACCTGCTGGAAGAGCATCCGACTGCTGGAGGAGGTGGAGGGAGTGGCGGCAGCGGCGCTAGAAGAGGGCCCACTCTGCAGAGGCGGACCGGAGCCAGCTCCATGCAGAACCACTTCCCCAAGCAGCAGAGACACTTTACTGCCAGGATCGTGGTCCTGGGGGACGACCGGGCCGTGGGCCGCCTGGCCAAGGCCTATTACTTCTTCAGGTGAGCGACGCTTTGGTCACACGGATCCCCTTTTTTACAAATGTGACACCAGCTTTGTGAAGTTGTCATGTGACTGGAAATACTGCTTTTTATTTGTTTGCACTGAAGTTTAGATACTCTATTCTGATTTTTATCATTTTATTATACTGTAATGTTTTACATACTGATTTCAAGCCAAGCATAAAAAATGAACAATGTGTGCATGTAATCATTAATCTTTTTAATTATAAAGCAAGAAAGAATGAACCTTTTTTCCTGCATTAGATAGTGCATACAGGTCCTGCTCATTAGAGGGTGATAAAGTTAATTATATTAATGAAATTAATTTCATTTAAAACTTTAATTTAAAACTATAAAAATGAAAACAATGAAATGAGATTAAAATTTTTAATATTGAATGTTTAATAATATAGTAATTAATTTCATTGATGTGGATGAAAATATTAGTATAAATTATTTAGGAGAAATCTTTAATTGAATTATTATATTTTGATTAAATTTTTTTTATTTGTTTCAATATTTGTTATATTTGATTAAAAAAATGCAATTAAATAACATTTAATTTAATTATAAAATTTGATTACAAACAATGTAATTAATTTACATTTTTAGTTTAATTACATTTTTTTTCTTCAAATTTGTTTGTAAAATGTATCTATGTTAACTAAAATTAACTCAAAACGGTCCGTTTTAACCTCAATTTATTTTTCTCTTCCAAACGAATTTCATTCAATTTTTTTTAAAGAAAATAAACTAATTCATCACTTCATTTTAAGAAGAGCAGATAATTCAAAAATTGGAAAGCACTGATGCATCCTCGTCTCAGAAGAACATTTGATGGAAATGATGTCATCAGTTTAGGCCAGGTGGAGCATGTGCACAGTAAATCCTAAATTAACCTTTTAATGTGTTAACCTTCAGCTGCTGTGACACAACACGATGCAGAAGACTTTAAATATCTTATGTTCTTTCTGGTTTGTAAAATATATCTATGTTAACTAAAATGAACTCAAACTGCTCTGTTTTGACATCAACACACACGCTGAGCCTCTCACACGTCTCTGCAGGAAAAGGGAAGCACGGCGGCTTTTTCTGACGATGAAAGTGACTCTTCAGTTTTACTACATTCCTGTTTGCGTAACTCCGACTCCCATCTCCTCTGTCAAGGTGAGACAACTTCCTCTTAGAGTGCAACACCCGTTACTGATAATGAGGCAGGCAGATTCAGGGGGAAATATCCTGATGATAAAGAAGCTTTTCAACATTGTTTTGGGTTTCTATTTCTGTTTTTTTTTAAATGCGTTCACTTTATTTGTTTTCCAGGTAAAATGTTTGAGAACTAGTTCTCATTTACATACATTGTCCATATATACAAAACAAAGAAACAAACAACTGTACCTTTTTCATGCTTGTTGAAGTCACCTTCAGTTATAAAATTGTGACATCACACTAATACGTTACTGTGTTTGGAGCTGGCCAATGGTCAGAGGAATAAAAACATGGCTGAAATGGATGTTTTTGCACTAAATGTCCTTTGTATTTTTACTATCATGCTAAGTGCTGTCAGTACATGCAAAAGGAGGAGAGTTAATGGCCTTATTTAGGACAAAACAGGCGTTAGAAGAAGAGGCTATTAACTCTTGATAGAAGTGGACTTCTACAGACTTTTACAATGTAACAGGGATTAGACAGGGATTAATGAACAAACAAACAAACAAAAAAAGATTTTGTTGGCTCTACTGGCCATTAATTGCAAGTGTAGAGACAGGGAAACTAGGGCGGAGAAAGATAGTAGAAAGATCGACAAGCGGAGAGTTGAATTCACGATCAGCTGCATCAGGCCATGGCCTTGTACATGGGCCGCCTGCTGTAACCACTTGGCTCTGCTGCGGCCCCAACAGTTCTTTTTAACATGTAGTTCTTGGATTCCACTTTCTTTATACTGGCTTCTCTCCACAACACTCTCATACTGGCTAGTTCCCTGAATACGCCACCTTGATTGGTCGTAGCGCTAACCAATTACGTGCAGAGGCAGTTTGAAAAGCAACAGTTGGTCCCGCCTCCTGGATTGTTTTTGCTCTTTTTCAGACCCTACATCTGTCCAGATGTGGTTCTGATCTGTCATACTAGCTTGAAACAGCTTTGTATTCTAATGTAAGCAGTTTGCTCCCTGTGCTGATGTTAGGTACTACATTCACTGCAAATGTATGTTTCATTCTTATCCAAAACTGCTTCGGCTTACATCAAAGTTTACACTTTTTACCATCCAACAACAGATCTAGGGTTAAAGTTCTTCTGGTAAGTAGTTGGTAGTTCACAGCAGGATCATTTGACCTTAAAACTGGGCCTGTGGGGCCCAGCATAGCCAGGTGGCTGCAGCAGGAGTGGGTCATGTACGAGACCGTAGCCTTGGGTAGCTGGTTGCGAGTTTGACTCCCAGCTGCCCTGGATCCTGTCTATACACACTTTCAATAAAGGCCACTAGAAAATCTTTAACAAAACAAACTGGGTTGTGACGTCACAGTACCCTGCAAGCTGATTGGCTGATTGCATCACTGACTGGATTTCAGGCCTCAAACAAAGTTAAGGTCAAGTTGAGAAATAAATTATCTCCCTGTACCTGATATGAATATTTTGTTTATAAAGATGTCTTTATTTATGCTCTTCTTGGACATCAAGATAATATTTGGACCATTTCTAATAAATTAAGATCTAGCAACGTTGCTGTTTGTTGCTTCTGGATGTAAATATTTATGAGCTTCATGCAGAGAATGTGACTAACTGCCTTTAGTAGACTTAAAACATGAGGTGGTTAGAAAAAAAACAAACATCCAGCCACTACGGACGTGTCTTATTTCCTCACTGTTGTCAGTTTGCAGGGTTTTTGATCCATTTTTATGTTCCTTTTTTGTAGGAAAACCACCATCAGTCCAAGGGGGATTTCTGCTCCCTCGGTTCCTACTTGAGCAACGTGGACCCGTGGTACAACTGCAACATCAAGAGCTTGGGCTGCATGATGCATAAACTGGCTAACATGGTATGATGCAAAAAAATAAAATAAAATAGAAGTCTTTGTTTAGTTTGCAACAGCCGTGCAGTTTTCCCCCCAGACACGTGTCAAGCGTGTCACCTCTCAGTCCACATGGCAGCGGCGCTGTGTGTGAGCGGCAACACAGGAAGTTGCATAACTTCATAGATTCTGAAAGCACAAGTAAAGTGAGCTGAACTCAAAGATTTCTCGAGCAGGAAACAGAATAGTTCATGAAATAGAATGAAAGGTTTGAAAAATACATCCTGCTTCGCTGCAAACTGCCATCTCACCTGCATTCTCTCACATAGCTTGTTTTTTATGAAGGAAAATAGAAAAAAAATTTTTGTGATTTCTGTTATGGTTGAAAAACAGTATGCCATTCATAATTAATAGTGACTTTGATTAGATGATGCTTGAAAAAGGAAGTTGTAAGTTGTGACCTACAAACACATGTCCCCACAATGTCCATATAAGGAGTTGTCTATCATTCTTCAATCGGAAATTTACTACAAAATTACCATCGGAAATTTACCTCAGCCTTGAAAACCACAGAAGAACCAGACTGAGGGAGGACGGCCATCTTCCTCCACTGGTTGGATCTGAGATGACAGGAAAGCGAGACCAATAAACCCAGGGGGAAGTAGATTGTAATAATAATGATATATAAATACAGAATCGTGAATATAACAGAATGAGGTAAGGGCCCAGTGTATCATGTGGGGCCCCCAGCAGTGGCGGTCTAAAGCGACCTTAATGCTTAAGGGTACCAGCCCTAATCACAAGTTTTATCAAAAAGGAAGGCTTTTAGGACTAACCTTCATGATGGAGAGGTTTGTCTGTCTTCCAAACACTAACTGGAAGCTGGTTCCACTAGACGGAAGCCAATGAGGGAAAGGCAGCTAGAATTGGAGAAATGTGACCTCTACAGCTAATTCATCATCAGAATTTTGGATATTTTAGAGTAATTTAAGGAATTGCAGTCGTCCTATAAGTAGTTTTCTGCATCACTCAGGTATCATTTGCCTTATTTTTGCAATGTTACAAAGGTGGAAGAATGCAGCTTGAGCAGCTTGTATTATGTGTGATTTACAGGACAAATCCTGGTCATAAATGCCTCCAAAGTTCCTCACAGCAGTATTAGATTTAAAAAAAAAATGCTATGACAATGTATTTTTGAAGTAATCAGGTTCAAAGACTTCAACTTCAGCTTTATCTGAAATTATTAACAAGAAATTAGCGTTCATTCAAATCTGGCTTCGTGGATAGATGTAGCCAAGTGTCATGTGCATTGCAGTTTATTCCATGTCATGAACGTTTATGCTTAATAATAGACCCTGATGGAAGATTATATAGAGTGAAATGTTTCAGCCCAAGCACAGAGCCCTGTGGAACACCATAACCCTGTGGAGCAAAGGAAATAAGCGAAACTATTGTTTAACATGACTGTTGACTGCTGAAATGTTATATGCTTACCTGCATTTTTATTAAAATAAGTTCATTTGACATGACTGTTGCCTTCTTTAGCAACAAATGAACCCTGGGATCCCAAAGGACCCCATCATCTCTGATGTCATCTCCTACTACGTCCGCTGTGGCCAGCAGCCTGTCTACTTCACCATCTACTTTGTTAAGGTAGGATTACACACTGGAAATCTGGATTATTTATCACAATCAGAGCAAAATACAGGTTAAGGAGATGCAGTGGTTTTTAAAATGTGCCTGATTTCTGTTTTAAGATTAAATTCACCAACTTGGAAAAGGATCCTGTGGAAGACGTGTTCCTGACCCACCTGGAGATGGAGTTCCCAGAATTCAGACAAATCTCAGCATCAGTCAGAGGTGAATCGATGACATGTGGTATTTATTTTCCTGAAAATTTGTATTTTATGTGTACTCAAACATGCCTGCCTTTGTTTAAGCGTAGCTGGTAGTGTGTTGATATTGTTGCCTTTGCAGTTACAGTATAAGTTGTGTGCTGTTTTCATCCTTCAGGTCTCTGTCTGTTTGGTTTAATTCTGGTAACACCTTGCCTCTAATTCTCTCACAGATAAACAGAAGAAGAGTTCGGGGGAAGTATGTGGAGCTGTCATCTCTATGAAATACAATAAAGTGACATTAAGTGGCCGGGACGTTGAGAAGGGACTTTCAGTCAGGACGTCTGGTGCTCAGATCAACGTCATACCCTCCAATGAAGCAGAAGGTTCAGTATTTTGTTCAACACACTCAGTGGTTCATTAGTCAGACAGACGTCCTATTTATTTCCCTCTTTGATACCAAGAATGAATCCGGTTCTTCTAGATTTGGCTTTAATTCCCAGGGGATAGACATGCAACCAGTCCGTGAAGGTGTTATTAGCAATTCTGCAGCAATCTTGGCTACCTTTCACACACCTGTATGAGTCACCACATAAAGCCCAAACCGCCCTGTTGCAGTTGCAGTGCATTCCACTGGCTGTGAATGGGAGTCATTTCACGAGACAAAATTTATGTAAAGTAAATGGGTTTTCAATGTTTAATCCTGCTCTACACATGTTTTTTTCATCCTTTTTCTGATAGATCTCAACTGTTTGACGCTGATCCTGAATGAAACTCCAGCAAAGGCAAAAAGCAACACTGTGGTGAGTGCAAAAACAATGACATAGAAGTATTCAAATGTGCTTAAAAAACAAATCTGTAAATACTTTGTGCATCATTTGCCATCTGCACCATTTTATTTTGAAAAAAGCAGGAGTCGAAGATTCGTACCCGCGACATAAGCATTCGCTCCTTGGAGAGACGATCCTTCACGCTTACACTGGACAGAGACAGACGGCGGACCTACAGAGATGTGCAGAGGTAATGCAGTCAGGTCTCAGTTGTTCCTCAATCGCTCATTATAAACTGCCCAGACAGCTCAGGCTCCTTTTAGTGAGCTTATACAATGTCTACACATTTATTTCCAATCAGCGCGGCATTCATTTTTCTTGTATTGATCATGGAGAGCTCGAGCCATTACTTACTCTTCTTCACCAAATGGTTCAAATTGGAGTCAAGGTCTGGACTCTCTGAGAGTTGATCAAGAAGCACGAAACATGATTTTCACACACTGGCCACCACAATCTGACCTTCCTTTTTTTGGACACAAAAATATTGAAGAACCATGACTGCTGCTCTGACCCTGGTGTGACCTTCACTCTGTAACATGAACTTTTTCCCACTGCTCCAGAGTCCAATTTTATGCTCCCCAACAAATTTGGTTATTCTTTTTTTTTTTTTTCTAATTTCTTTTTAAATGAACCTAATTGATCAGAGGTATCCATGAAGAACTGGCTCCAGCGTGCCCCCTAAACCATAACAAATGTTGCTCCCGCCAGTCGCCAGCAGGGGGAGGGTCTGTGTTCAAATGAAGTGGGGGGGAGTGGTGTGATGGGGGTGTGCACAGAAGCGCTATCGCTCAGTGTTTTGTTGATGTTATGTTTCAAAAATCAACAAAGACGGACATCAACTAGAAATGCCTTACCCTAGCTTTAAGCTCAGGTTAGAGTTTATGACACTGGCCAAGATTTATATTTGTCTGGATTCTTGTTCAGTCACTTTCTGGTCTGAGATGTTGTGTTGTCACGAAAGATAACTGGGACGAGAGTCCAAAGCAACTTTGGGAGAGGACCACAAGAGTTATCAACTATGTCATCAAATGAAGTTATAACATGGTTTAACGCAAATTCATGGTTTGATTTGCATCAGACTGAGATCTTGTACAGCCATGATCCCAGACTGACATTTGTGTTGAACATCTTTGCTTTTAGCATCGAGGTCTGCCCTTGTCTGGACCCTGGATACTGCGTCCAGAAGACCATGAGGTCCAAACTCAACTTGGGAGAGGACAAAGACGCTGGACTGAGCAAATACATGAGCAAAGCTCTTCCTCTGCCAATCAATACATTTGCTGGCATCATCAACTGATGTGATGAAGCGACGAGACACATACTTGAGAAGTAAGACCACACGGTGCAAGACAGCCCTCAATCCTGACACACGAAAAGACAGAAAGGAATCACCTTTGAGTCCTCGTGAACTGCTCCTGAAACCAGTGTGCACTGACTGACATGGATGGAGAAAAAAAAAATAACTGCTTGGATCCAGTGACCTGGTTTTACAGTGTCGAAAAGTTTTATCCGTCCACAGGACATGATTGAACTCAAACCTGAATAACCTGCCGTGCCGTGCATCACTCTAATAAAGACAGTCATTGCAAATATTCAGACAACGTCACAGAACAATGTTGCTGTTGACACTGCAGAGACGAAAAGCACCGGGCACTTTGTTACCGTTGAAATCCTCCCGCTGGGAGAAACCACACCGCTGCATCGGTTTCCCAGCATGACATTTTATTTGTGATGACCTGATTAGCGTCATCCATTTCACCTGTCAGATGTTTGAAATAGATAATCGCATAATTATGCGGTGTTATGTTTAATAACAGCTCAGCTGCATTACCTGTTGAAGAGATGATTGTTACAATTAATCTACTCTAAAGACACACTACCTTTTACTGCCTCACAGATACACACAAGTACACAGACCCACCCTGACCATCTTCTGAAACATTAGATATTAAAAGATGCGTTCCGTTACAGATAGCCCGTCAGTCCTGTACCTCTTATATGACATATTATTAAAGAGCAAATCATTGACGTAGCCAAACAGGTTTAGGGTTCTGACGTATTCTACAAGATTAGCCATAACCACACTATTGTAGTAAAACTAGAACCATGTGCAGTGTGAGGAAGTGAAACAACCTTTTAATTATAGTTACGCAGAGTAGCTGTAAAAATGTCATACACACCAAGAAGTATAAGAAGAGAACGACTGTTGTGGATGGCAGAGTCTGCACCACAACTGTAACAATAGTGGTAATCCATATCAGAGATGTTATGAATGATCAAAGAAAATCAACCAAAGTGCACTTAAAATAAAGTTACCTAAAGGGCACATATAATGCATTTTAAAAAAAATTTCAAATGATTGATAAATGTCTTAAACTGCCGTATACCAAGTTTTTCAGAGAGGTGCAAATGATTAAGCAATAAATGAAAAATAAAAAAGTTTTGAAAGAGCTGGTATATCAGAATCTTCCAGAGATGTATTTTTCTTTCTAAGGCCAGTTTTGATTACATGTGCAGATTTCTGAACAGCGTGCTCACTGCAGCACACGGGAAATAGAAGATTTGGGTTGCATGATCGAACAGAGCCAGAGACTGTTTGAGGAAAATGACTGTTATTTGATCAGTATGAAAGGGGATCATATTGATAGCCTTTGGGGACAATTAAAATAATGATGCAGAAAAAAAAATTCAAAGAAAAGAAAGCAAATAACTTAATTTACATAAATAACATTTGTAGCTGTCCCTGCATATTGATCATTTGATCGTTTTATACCAGATGCTTTTCCTGACACAACCCTCTTCATTTATCGGGGCCTGGTTCCAGCACTATGAATGGCTAAGGAGATGTTTGTTTTGTTTTTATTAGCACTTCTCAGCTGGGATTCCAACCTAGCTGAGTTGAGGCATCAGCAGACTGCAGGCCACTGATTGGCCAGAGAGTGACACACCTGATAAGTCTTAAGAGCAACTCCTTCAAAGCTGGTGTCTTTAAAACAAGGCCACAGTGACTGTGTGTTTTATTTCTACAAACTTATGATGTGACCAGAGTTTCAGGCCACCTCGCTATGACAACCCCACCCACACTGAGTGGTACTCAATTGAGATGGAAAACGGCTGAGACTGAGGCGACTCCGATCGAATAGAGGCGAGTAGGACAACAACTGTGTTATGGAAAAGCACCTTTCAGTGACCAGGCTTGGGATCGATCTGGCGACCTTCTAACCCTTCAACCAAAATAAATTCCTTGCACGCACTAATAAGCACTCTGTGCCAATGACAGTTGCCGGGATGTCAGCAAACTGGTAGTGACTGATACCCAAAATATGAAAAAAATGTATCCTTAAAAGGCTTAAAGATTCTTGTATCAGACTGGTAGATTCTCCTGATTTCTCACGCAAGTCTATTCAGCTTTGCTCAAGTTTAGCCTGGAAACAGCAGGAACAGGAAGGTGCTTCAAAGTCTCTCTGTACAAATCTGGGTCACGTGAGCCAATAGTTCAACCCGTATTTTACAGCCACTTGGTATTACATCTGCTGCCTGTGAAGCACAAAAGCAAGAAATATACATAACACAGCTGGGTGCAGAAATGCATGCCAACGCAGTCAGCCTGCAAGTATATCGCAGGTCTTGCTGGACTGCAGACTGACTGTTTTCTGAGGCTTTCTGTGTCGTCTTAAAGGTGCTGCCTTCTGAGCTGAATGCTTTGTGAAATTATAGACAGTTATAGACTTTGTGAAGTCATTATGTTAGAGGAAAATATACTGTAAGTGTCTCTTTAAAGCGGTTTTTTATTTATGTAATTGCTCTAATGATGTAAAGCTCTAGAGTTACAGGGCTGCTTGATATCAGAAACAGTCGTTGATTCAGGTCTTAATCATGGGAAACATTAACTTCCTGTTTTATTTTATTACACATAAACATGAGCACGCCCACACAATTTACACGATTTACACAGGAATGATGTTGGTAAAAACCTGCGGGAACTAGATGTGGTGTGTTACAGGGTGCATGACAGAAACACAGCCACTGAAGTGTGTGCAACTGTGTGTCTGCTGGGTGAAGTCATGAGGTTGAAACTCGTGACGTATTTTGCACTTTTTTTTTTCATTTGGATGTAAAATGTAAAGGATGACTTCACTGTTTAAAATGTAATTGTGTAAATAAACGATTCGGTTTTTGTAAAACAGCGTTGGTGTTTGAGACTTCCTGTAGCTGTAATTGCACGATGTGGTCACCAGATGGTGCTATTTAACTGCATTCAGGCGTTTCTATACGCACACACCTGCCTGTGGGAACCGCTGGAGCATCTCGCTGTCTCTGCCTGAGCAGGTCGGTGACTGCCTGCTGATGACTCAGTGAAATACAGCAGCAAAGACGGTGAGACCCTACCCTGCACCCGTTCCTGAGCACCTCCCTGCGTCTACAACCAGAGAGAAGCTCGGCACCGATGGAGAGGCAGCAAGCACCTACTCATCAGTATGGTTCACTGGAGCACACTGAGTGGAGCAGAGACGGCAAGAAACCAGGTTATCTTTCACACACTGTTATTATTCTAATAATTAATCCCTCCAGATAAAAAGTGACCTTTGTGTACACGTGTGGAGCATCGTTTCTTGTTCCCAGAACAGGTCTTTTCTCTGTCTTCTGGATTTAAATTGACCTCAGATTTATTTAACAAGACTCAGTTGCTCTTGTTTTGTTTTGTTTTTTTCTTTTTTATATTTTGGATGTTTTATAGTTACATTTTATATACGTTTTTGTTTTTTTTTTTATCATCAGGAGAGACAGCAGCTATGAAAATGTCAAGAATCCACAGGTGTCTCTTGTGTGAATCACCCGTGTGTGTGTGTGTGGTGTGTGAGTGTGTCCTTGTTATCCAGCTGTTTGGTTAACATCAATGATCCACATGTTGGAGTAATTAGTCAGAAGTTGATGAAATTGTTTATCTCATTGTTAAGATTCATCCTTGAATATGACGTATCTAATTTGATCCCGTGGTTCTAATTTAAGATGAGTATATCTCAGCAGCTGCAGGTTTACTTGAATAGATTTGGAGCCAAAATAAATGTAAAACACATTGAATTACAGCAGAAGTATATCACAAACAACACAAATACCAAGCCAGAGTAAAAAAAAAGAGAGAGATAGAACTCAGCAAAAACAACAAACAAACATTTTATCAGAGTGCATGTTTCTCCCTGTAAATCAGATCTAGAGCATCTCACCAAGCAGGATTTTGAAGAGGAATGTTTAGACGAGCAACTTTCAGCTGCAAAGTGCCATGGGAACATCATCAGGTGTGCAGCGGGAAATGATCCAATTTCATTTCATTAGTCCAAAACAAAATATTACTTAAAGGACCGCAAATAATTCATCATTGTTCAGCACCTGTGCCTCAAGTGTAGTGAATAGCGGTGTCGTTAAATACTCTTCCTTGTAAGTGGCTGGAAAAAAAATGGACAAAATTCAACCCGGATGAAGATCCAGAGTACAAGTGGTTGTCAAAAAGACGGTGAAAATGGGGAGCTGTCTTTTTAAAAAAAAAAATTTTTATTCTAATTTACTTCCACCAAGGCTCTGACTGCTCGACTGCGTTATGACTGGTGTGTTAGGGAGAGCATTGTGTGTTTGTCTCTGAATATCAGCTTCATGTTCGTCCAAACAGGCCAAGCTGTCACACTGAGAGAGTATAAAATGTTCTAGCCAACATACTGTAGTTTTAGACTAAAGCGTGTAATTCTTAAAACAGTAGTGCTGTGGGATTTTTCTTTATCCTAAAAGATGACACGCCTCAAAGAAAGTGGAAAAACGATGGTGTAGATGTGATTATTGGCCATTGTGGCATATTATAGCCACATCTGATTTAACTGAGGTGTTTCAGCTATCAAACTATATAAAACTATAAATAAAACTTTATACATGGTTAGATGTATTAATCCCTCTCAAATATAGATGTTTTGGTCCGTATCAGTTGACCTCTTCAGTATGTTACTATGTGTGCTGTGCAAAACCATATTTCAGGAAGTCCTGAGTGATTGACAGCTCTATGGAGCATTATAAATCTAGTATGTGACTTCAAGCATTATCAGTGACAAAAAGGTTGTGTTTTTTAGATGTGGCCACCTGGTACACATCTGATTTAAAGCTCTACCAGCAACGTAAATGATCTTAGAGATCAAAATTATTTGACAGAAAAACCTGCATGACATGAATCAAGAGGAATTTTGTGGTAGAATGTGATTTATGATGGTGACACATCAATAATAAGAACAAATTCAGCAGTTTTTGACTCTTCTTCAAATGCCAGCTGAGACTGGAAATCCTCTGACCCCCACATATTTATGTATTTTTATACATATATAGATATTTGTATATTTTTGTGCCACATTTTAATTTATGGCGGCAGTGTGGGTGCTTTTTCTGCCTCGCTGTAGCTCCAGTGCCACTTTTTCACCTCCGGTATGTAGCTCAGACGTAGCAACGGAGCAAATAAAGTATATTTTACGTGAGTTGGAGCTGATAAATGTTAAGCATCAGTTGTTTTTACAGCCATTGCAGCAAACTATGGTTCCACTCGACTTGAAAACAATGAAGAAGAAATAGTGGCAGGAAACTCAAAAAGGAAGAAGAGCAAATCCATCAATTGTGTTTTTTGTGGGCATTTCAGGCTTCGTCAGAGTGTTCACACCTACACCATAATTACACCACTGCAGTCAGCAAAGTTTTAAGTTTTTCGATGACACACGATATTTTGAGTGCATTCATGCTGACATTTTTGTACTCGAACGGTACGCTCAAAGCTGTCACAGAACCGAGCGTGGAACACTGGGAACACTGGGAACACTGGACACTTCATGCACTCAACTGTTGCCATGTTGTCAATGTAGCGGCAGTCTTGGCAGTTTTTTTTTTTTTGCTTTGTCTTTGTCTAAAAAGTGGGTGGTGATCAGTATTTGGCACAAACAACAGTGAAACTTTAATAAAAACTGGAGAAACAAGGCAAACGTGGTCCAATTTGTTTGCAATTTATGACTGACGAAAAGCTACATTTTGTTCTGTTTCCTTATCCGGTTGGTGGAAATAGTCTTTATTGGCCTAAAACTAAGTTGTTTTTTTGTACATGGTTTACTATATGGCATCACGCTTTGCTGTAAGTGATTGTTGTTATCATTTGAGCTTCTCTCCTCGACGCCGCTGATGAGTTTCGTCAACCAGGCAGCTTCGCAGAATCTCAGTTTCACTCACCCTTCATTCATCCTGCTCTTCCCTCTCTTTTTTGCTCCGCACCTCTCACAGTGGAGTCTGTGATGAGAGTGTGAGCCGAGCTCTTCGTGTCATTCACATCTTCACGCGTCTTCTGTGAAAAGAGGTCTAAGTACATTCAAGGTATGGGATGGAAAGAAGGAAAGCAAATGAGCCGAGGAGCACTAATTACAAGTGAGTGAGAAAGGAAAGTCAGTATGAAGGAGGGAATGTTTCAGACAAGTCTGGTGATGACTCATAACTGCTCAGTGGCAGTATAACCTGTTCTCCAGAGCCTCTGCAGTACAGCAGGCTGTCTCCAACAATGAGGCAGTATGTGATGCGTGTAACAGCAGATAACGCTGTTCTACAGTGTATGAATTGAGTTTTATCTATGATAAGCTAATATCCAGCATCTTTACATTAATGAAATAGTAAAGTCTCTTGTTCTTCATGAGGAAACCTTGTATATTAATTTCTGAAGGCATAATCTAAAAACACACACACACAGGTATCAAGGTATGTTGGTTTTGTTTGGAGTTGAGACATCTTTCATATGGCTCAGGGATATCATCACAGTTTCAACCCAGTACTTTTTCTTATTTATGTAAAGACAGCAGGAAAAATCAAAGCAATGCTATATTTCCTCATATATACTAATGATGCATTCATATTTAACTGCTTTTGTGTGTGTCTGTGTGTGTTTGTTCTTGCTTGTGTGTCCTTGTGAGGACCTTGTGGGGACCATAGACTATGTGTGTGTTGTGTGTATATAGATCTTAGACTGAACTGATGTCATTCAGAGTTTTTACTGAAGCTTGGTTTGTTGGTGCTCTGGGCGACATCATCTATTCACCAGCTGATTTCAGATGTGGCCAGTAAAGCAATATCTTAAATTAGTATGAGAGCTGAATCAACTCCACCATCACCTTCTTCCGCTAGGCTAGCCAAGGGTCGACTCTCTGCTGGGTTCCCAGTTAGGAGTTTGGTCCCAGCAGATGGTTGAGTGCTGGCGACTGGCAGAGCTAGAGGACAACGGGCCAAAGGCCGTCCAGCTAGCTGTCCTCAGGTGAGCACCCGCTGGCAGCCTTCAACTGGTGTCAAAGGTTGCTGCTGCTTAGCTATGCGTCACAACTCTGGGTTGGCCTGACTTTTGCAGGCCAGCCCAGAGTTGGTCGCAGCGGTCTGTTAGCACAATTAACAGCACAGCTGCCCAAGTTATATTTCAGTTCAAAAATACTTTATTCATCCCCAGAAGGAAATCCAAGGTCATGGTCAAGGTAGAATTCTGCAACTTTTTATTGTAAAACCTTGTGCAAACATTTGCTAATTCATGATCTTTTGGTGGTCTTTGATGGGCATCCTCTTGGCGGTCAGATATAATAAAGTGGTGCACCAGATTTGGCCTGTGGGACTTAAGTTTGACACACGTGTTTTATGGCGATGTTTTTCATTTGGTAGTACTTCAGATTCTTAAATATATGTTCTCAAGCACA
>JBAMYA010063210.1:0-27364 GCA_037176975.1 Arrhamphus sclerolepis | reverse complement strand
GTTTTCATCCTCACAACTTCTGAGCTGCGTCACTTTCCACTCCTCTGTTGTGTCGCAAACCATAATCTAACAGCACCCCCAACCCCCCCAAACAAGGAGAAAATAGATGGAAATATCAAAGAACGCACCTATGCCTGAATTGTGGGGCAAACACACATAAAAAAAACAGGCAACCTATTGATTTCAACAATGACCTTTTGCAAAACAAAAACAACCAAATTCACTCAGGAAGAACACACACACACACACACACACACACACACATTCTTGTAAAATGTTAACAAGGAAACTGCGTTTGGGAGGGGAATAGGTCTCTTTCCTGCTGCAGGTGGAAAACCGTAATCATACTGGGAACTGCTGGTACGCAGTTGTCATGGCAACAAACTGGCCTTTCCAAAACAAAATCATGGGCAGTGCAGGTGTATCTGAAGGTATCAGGGTGTCATCTGACATTGATCTGTTGATGGGATGTGCTATTGCACATGGAAGACCTGGCTTGCTGTTCATTAATCATTACAACTTCTCTCGCTTTGACATAATTAATTCTTCTCAAAATAGGATATTTTAAATAATGTCACAGAGAAAAAGTGTTGTCTGTTTACTTTCATTCGGAAAAAAAAAAACACTCCAAGAATTTAATTCAGTGACCTGCTGAAGTTTGACATCATTTCCATCATTTGGATACATTTTAGTGAGAAAATGCAGCATCTTAATACATTTGAAAATGTACTCTCTTTTTTCTTTTTCTGCTAACTCTTATACTGCCAATGCAAGAGTTTACTGCATATTTAGAATACATGTTGGGCTCTACAACCTGAGCAGATTTGATTTATGGTCTGTTTTAGCACCTTCATGTAAAATCCATAAAATGATTATGAGAAGCCATTTAACATACTTTATTTTTCTCTCCCTCTTTGTCTCACGGTGATCTCACTCTCTAGTTACTGTACATTATGGAGTTCACCTATCAGCTTTCAGTCTCTAAGCGCTGCTGTTTTTCTTGGTCTCGGCCAGAATATTAACAGCATGCTTGACACACTGATGTGCAAAAGCAAGTGGCCATCGATTTGCATTACCCATTTTCACATGCATGTGAATTAAAAGTCTTGACAGAGTCGAACTGAGTTAAAGAGGCCTGCAGCAAACAGACAAAGGAGACAATCGTTACCTAAAGCCCTGCACTGCTCTGCGTGGTGTAGGAGGAGTGGAGGGGTGAAAGTAAAAGAGGATGGAGAAAAAAAAAATCAAGAGAGCACAGAGACAATGCATTGCACTGAGAGCCATGAAATTAAAGAGGGAAGGGGAGTGACTCTCAAAGGAGGCATACGATATCCATGATAGCAAGCTTCTTTTTCACCACCACCACCACCCCCTCCCCCCATCAGGCTTTCCCCTGTCATAAATCTGCAGTGGCTGCCGATTCCTTTATTGGGTCCGTGAAAGAGGCCTGCCATGTGAACACAGCCATTAAAGTATAACCTCACCTCTAGCTTTTTGTCAGGCACGCTTATACATTTTCACACTAACCTTTAAGGCGCTACCCAGCCCCACCGAGAACTGATGTTATGCTTCAGCAATCAGAGCCTTCTTTTCTTAATCTAGCTATTTGATGGGAGACGGGAACATAATCACAGATGGAATGGTGTGTTTTAATGCCCTAACCCCAACCTCCACCAAATCTGATTCATATACAGTGTGCTAGTGGCAAAAAAAGGTTTGAGATTGCTAAGCTTATTGAAAAGGCTCTCCATCCAGGTCTGGATAATGGAGATAAATAAGATGGTTCCTTGCCTTCTGAATACACTGAAATGCTCATTACTGTTTAATATACATGCTGTATAGATGCTGTACAGAAGAAAGTAGTGTAAGGGAAGGACTGGAAACAAAAAGACCATACTTTTCCGTGTTTCTCTATACCCTAAATATCCAATTTAGAAATAATTACACACACAAAGGAGGCTGGTGAATGAGAGAAAGCAGAGAGATGTGGAAATTAAAGCAAAGCCTAAACTGCAGCATTGCTGAAGGGGACAGACATGCTGTCAAATGAATGTGAACAAGGTCTCCCTTAATCCTCCAACAAATATGCAGCCACTTGACAGAAGTTAATTCGACAAATGTCAGTATCTCCTCATTAAAGGGTAAGTGTCATAAATTGTAGGATACTATTTTTAAATCCCTGAAAATCTGTGATTTTGGTCACAGATATTCAGGGGACCTGTGTATATTCTCAGAAGATGGAAAAAAGAAGTGGACACTTTGAGTTTGTGACTAAAGTATTAAGAAGCTTCTACCGTGGAAGCAAAAGAGTTGCTGTAAAAGTTTAATCATGACGTGCACACAGAGAAACCGTTGCAGAAACAATCTGTCACTTCAAAATTTGTCTGGCTGATCTTTTTATTTTTTATTCTTAAATTCAAATTCATCATCTCTTTTTTTTCATTATTGCCAGTTTCTCAAGGTAGCATTGACCAGGATGATCGACAGCAGCTGATGGTCATTTCCTTATTTTCCTCCTCTTGGTATTATTTACATACTCGGGTTGAGAAATCTTAATAAACCAGTTTGTTTGCTGATGGTAACCTTTGATAATCTCTGGAAATGACCAAGCAGCAGTAACCGCTTTCAATTATAAAAGCTTTAGTGAATGTCAAATCGGAGATGCTGCTCTTTTAAAAACTAAAAGCGCCCCCTGCAGTCATGTAATCATCCCTTTGTCTTTAAGGGGTCAAGAGAAGCAAAGCAGGATGTAAGAAATACTCAGCGTAAATAGCATCAGTTGAGATCACACAAAAGGTGGAACAGAAATAGTTACTGATGGAAGCGTTTGTCCACGTTTTGAATGTGATTTTCACATTCACATTAATAAAATGATTTATTATCATTTATAAGCATATTTTGTTCATTCATAATTGACAGACAGAAAAAAACAAATCACTAAGCTTAAATGCGGCCACACTGTGAATATTTTATGACTTAGCAGTAACTAAAGCCAAATAAGGAGACAACTGAAATGAGGGAAATTATCAAAGAGCAAGACAGAAAGACGCTGACAGACGCAAGAAAAGGATGACAGTTATGTAGGTTGCAGAGGAATACTCACAAACATGAATAAATCTAATCAGTGGACAAGAAGACACGAACACAAAGATAATGACACAAATAATCATACAGTTAGTCAGTCTGCTTAATCCTGTGTGTTTATAGTGTCCCTGGTGGTGTGTGTTTTACATCTTTTGCTTTCGTCCCACTCTCAGATTCAGTCTACACCTCTCTTATTCCCCCCATCTCCAGCCGCCACTTCCTTTCATCACAGAAGACTTTTTCAAGTGTAGCTCCCTCCTGTCTCAGCAAACACACACACACACACACACACAGCTCTACCCTTATCCTGCCAGACAAACCTTTGATTCCATAAGCGCCTGCCACGTCTTCCCCGTCAACTGCTAAAGTCATTAGGAAAGAGACTCATTATCCCGACCCTGAAGCATTATCTAGGAAATAAGCGTTCAAATTGCTGCAAAATCACACAGACACTCTGATTAATACCACCACATGTTAAATCACCATCCCCACTCTGGAATATAAATGGTATTCATTAGATAGCACTTATTATGAGCAAAGATGGCAAGACTTGATGGAAAATGCATATAATTGCCTTTAAGTTTTTTAAGTCAGCAGGAGGTAGACTGCAAGTATTTAAGTATAGACAGTTATTATACTATTTGCAATGTCTATCTCTTTACTTCAAATTATGAGAAAAAGCTTTGTTCCTTTCTTCATTATATAAAAAAGAAAGCCTTTCTCTTTTGTTAACACTTGTGCATCCTCATACTATTCTTCCTCAGCATCTCGTGCTCTCTTTTGACTCTCATTTCTCCGCTCATTTCCTTTCCAGGTTGGCCTATGCAGGTGTCAGCTTCCAGTCTCACCACAGCGGTAAATCTTGAAGGCAGACCTCAGCCTCTGACACGCTCTTTAATGCTGCATGACCACTGCAACACTTGCACGTATTTCTGTGTGGGTGGAGAGCAGCGTCATTAATTTATCTACACTGAAGCTGCCACTTTAATCGCCATGGTTTTTCTGAAAAAAAATCACTCTGTGGCCCATCAGAAGTAATGTGTGGGTTTTGAAGCTCTTCTGTGTTTGACAAAAAATATATTCTCTTTATATCTGAATAAGCTTTCAAACGAGTATAGATAGCGCTTTGAACACGAAAACAACTGCATTCAGATATTGTACAATGAAGTCAGCATCAATTGTTCATGGATTTCAAAAATGTATAATTCATCAAATCAAACAGGGGCTAGAAATGCATAATCACTGAAAATCAGTGGCAAAACATCCATGTCCAAGCTTTGATATGTTAAATGCTCATATCAATAATAACCTGTATGAGAAAAAAAATCACACCTCCATAGTTGTCTTTTTTATGAATTATAATTCGCTACAACAATTTGCCAGCACTATCCTGCAGATGTTTTAAGCTTGAGTTTGACCCCCACAAACATTTAGTCTTTTTATCTGCTGAGACAGGTCCCAAAGACTTATATCTAGAGGTTACAAGGCTGCCATGTTTCATGAAAAGTTCAGAGTAAGATTATGGGTCGGAGGTGGTGTGATCACACCAGGAGCCCCACCAATGCAAAATCATTTTTGCAGCCTAAAAACAAAACAAAATCATGAAATTCCATAATAACTACACAGGCAGTTCATGTTAATGAAGTCAACTCTGAATATAAGGCCACAGCTAGTGTTATTCTAGTTTGTTTTGTTTTGTTTTAATTCTAGTTTAATTCACTGCGTCACTGTTGTCATACAGGCAAAAACTAATAAATCAGTTGTCGACTATTCATGGTGCATTGTGGGATACATTGAGTGTACTATATAGTGTAATAATTCTCACTACATATTCGAACATCACTACAGATCAGTGACCGCTCTATGAGGTGCATTATTAGAGAGTAGGGGCTGACTTCAGACATAACTCATGCATTCTTTAGGCCTGTCACTGACCTGCACAAGTAGAAAAGAGAACAATGAGCAATTTAAGAACACAAAGAAATGCAAATACTAATGCTTTATAATGTTTTCATAAATGTCAGAGAACAAGTTTGAAATATTGCTGTTGTGTGTGTCTGTTTTTTCAGTGTGTTCTAAGAATTTTCTGTCTTTTTTTTTTTCCATTTTCAGAGAGGTTCTCATTTGAAGCTTTGTGGGTAAAGGTCTGCCGTCACCCTGACTGTCATCACTGGGGTCAGGGTTCCTTCCAATACTGTGTTGTCGAGTGTGTTTGGTCTTGTTAAACCCTCCAGATTTGCATTCAATTACAGCTGAACAAGCTTGGCAACCTGGAGGAGGTCAATGAAATGTTTCCAGTCATCTTTTAAATATGAAGTCTCAATATTCTTAGCCATCATTTTATATGGTACTGTGCATGACACATCATAGAGAACACAAGAAATATGCACATTCATTGATTCCATTCGTCCCTGAAACTTCTTTACAGTTTACTCCAAAACTCATCCACGTAATTATTCAGACAGCTGCATATGAGTTCATAGTCTATGAATTCCTCACTCGTTCTATTGTGAGTTCTGAGAGCTAAAATTAATGCAATACAAGCAAAATAAACATTTACTTTCAATTCATCCATATAGAAACTACACAACAGTCCTGTTCCCCCCCAAGCAAGAATTTAAACAAGCTTCACATTCTCGCGCGATTACTAGGTTACCATATGTGGGTGAGTTTTCACACTTCAATGCTTTCCGTACTGACAGCGTGTGTAATATATGAAACAGCATCGTATTAATGCTGATGGGATTTCTCAGTGTGAGATATTGGTAGTATGACGTGAGGAGCATGCGATCAAGCTGGAGTGGGCAAGACTTGCTGCGGATGTGTGAGACTTGGCAGCCCTGAGTTATGAGAACCAAGGAAACACGGTACATTGGTAGAACAGGGTGTTTTTAGCAACAGCTAACAGGTTATGGTGAAACCGTCGACGCGCAGACAGTTATGTGAGACTATTTTGCTAACATGCAATCATCTACACACTGCAGCCCCATTGAAAAAGAAGAAGGAGGAGAAGAAAAATTACACAAGCATGTGTGTTCCAATTTGTTAAATGATTCCTGATTCTGGAATCTCGGTACATTTTACGCTCCAAACATAACAAAGGTTAAAGTTTAAAGGTTAATGCACTGAAAATGTGAGGGCAAATGTCACATGGCTTCATGTACTCATGCCTGGAAAAAGGGAGTTGTAAATCCAATTACTAAAACAATATTTCTCCTTCAATCAATATACAGTAACCACCAGCTAGAACATGCAGTGGCCCCTATGACATCACACGATCCCCTTAAAAAAATGACATTAGATCTGTGAAATAATGAAAGCGACAACCAGAAACAACTTGGAGGAACTGAATGCTGCCTGGTGAAGATAGGTAGGCTTTTTTTTTTCTGTCATCTACAAAAATGTAGGTACTTTCTACGTGGAAGTCTAACTTCTAAAGATTATAACTCAATTGATCCCACCTCAGCTTGTTGTTTGCATTTACTGTGAAATATACTAAAAGTTTATAATAATAAAACTAACAACTAATAATGGAAAAATAGTACATAACAATAAATAATGTGTTGTGACAGGCAGACATTCAAAGGTCTAATTACCATTTAGGTTAATTATACAATACTCTAATAACTATGCTCAGACAAACATCAAAAATGCTCAAACATCACCGCAGCCATCTGCAGGCTCGTTTCACATACTGCCAGAAGGTTGTTGATTTTCTAAATGTAAATAAATATAAATAATAGTTATTAAATTCTAAGGAGTAAGCTACATTGATGCACTACAGATGAGGCTTCTGAGGAGTCCCTTTCTTCTGGTAACAAGATGGTTCAAGTTCTTTCACACATCATTTATTTCCTAGAGGAGTCAACATTCAATGAGTTCATGTCCGTTGCATTATTTCATTTCTCATTAGATCCCACCATAAGAACATCCTAAAATTTCTATCTCTCCCTGCACACAGTCAGTTTGTTCAGCCTCTGTAGTGCCTTTATTCCGCCTCGTTGTGCTGTCTGAAAAGAATGAACATGGAACAGCGTTATTTTTAATTATGTTGCTCTTTCACCTTGGTGCATACTGACAGAGGTGTAACAGTGGCAAAAATGAAACGGCCAAACAGAAAGGTATAACAGCATGTGGGAGAATGACTATAAACTCTTAGCAGAGGACGATATTAATCAGTATATCACAAAGACAGTGAAAGTCTGCCGATTGTCAGAATGCAGAGCCAAAAAGAGTGTGGCCACAAAAGGGACAAAGCTCAAGTGACAGCAAGGCAAAGATGCTGCTGAAAAGAAAATACCAGCAGGCATGTGGCTGTAGTGGTCAGAGAGGCTATATTGGCCATATTGTCACATGACTCGGGGCACTGGTGCCCTGCGTAGCTCCCTGGAGGAACCAACATCTACCTCATGCAGCAGCAGAAACTGAGACCAGCACTGATGTGTGTGTCCCACTCAACAACCAGGTAGGAACATTAACATATGTTAGCATTCATACAGAAATACCCTTTATTCAGTGCCTTATCAATAGAGAAATCTGCGACCACAGACATTAGAGACTTGTTGCTGACTATAGACTGCAAAGACGAGGAAAGGGAATGTCTAGACTGTAAAACACAGCTGGGGAGGGGAGACAAATTAAAGAGGGGATCGTCAGAGGTGTATGAAAGTAACAAATAACAGTTGAGTGGTTTCACTGCAAAAACTGATTTCTAAGAAAGTTAAAAAAAAATACTTGTTTCAAGACAAATGGTCATTTAAGAATTCTAGCCAAGCATTTTTTTCTTACCTGACTGGCAGACTTCTTTTCCTTTTTCCTTAATATAAGACATTTTGACTAGATTGAGGAATATAAGGTTACAGTATTCTTAAATCTAGTCAAAATGTATTAATTAAGCAAAAACAAAAAAAATCTGCCAATGGGGTAAGAAAAAAATGCTTGGCTAGAATTCTTAAATGAGATATAAGCTTTTAAAACAAGACCATTTGTCTTGAAACAAGTATTTCTTTACTTTCTTAGAAATTAGTTTTTTGTTTTGATGGATGGATTTGTGTATGTTCTTTGTTTATATGGTGCACTGTATGAGGTACCCACAGAATACACTTTATATACACAAAAGTGTATCAAAATCCTTACGTAAAGAAGAAAGTCACATTTGATTCCCCTAAACAAATATGTATAATGCATAAACCCCAACACTTAGTGTCATTAAGAAAACAGTCAATTACTCCTATCACCATGACATAGCAAATCTGATTTTAAATAAAAAACAAAAATGAAGGGCTCTCCTGAGTTCATTTTAACTCTGTTGCTTATCCCTTCGGCCAACAACTCACACATCACAGCCCGCAGCAGCGCTTATCATCAGCAAACAGCAGAATGAGCACAAAAGGCTCAGTCTGCCTAATCTCTGGTCAAACATGAGCAGCAGCATCAGCGCTGCTTAGGGCAATAAACTGCTGCTTTATTCTGGGGCTGTTAAAGAAACAAGGGCTAGGACTTTGCTAAACGGACCACGGAGATTTGCCAAAGCCCGTCTCCAGGGGAACCGTTGCCTGGGTTACCGCAGCCAACAGAAAGACAATTTCATTTCTGATTAGGTAACCCGTCAAGATATGTGGGTAGCTTTCATTTATGCTACTCAAAAAACACATAACCGGAAGGGCTCTAGTTGAAATTCCAATGAATGCAGCGGTTTTTCATTGTTGTTGCTGCTTTAGCTTCAATTTCAAACAGTGGCACATGGATGCTTGTTTATAATTCTCATGAATCGGACCAGCCTCTGCCTATTCTGTGTTACCTAATCCCAATCTTAACAACTTTTAAGAAATACAGACCAGGAAAAAAACACAAGCATGCTGACTTCACAACAGATAACGTACAGCATCCCGCCATAAGCTTCGCTGTCAACATCCATGCATTTCTCATCCAATCTGGTTGCCATGGAATTTCTGTGACTGGTATCAGTTCTGCTGTAATCTTCTCCTCCTCCCCCTTGCTCTCCATTCCCCTTCTTTACTCTGGCACTGGGCCGCTCTGACTGTCTGCCAGTTTCAAGCATCCCAGCATCAATTACCTGAATCCCACATTCACATATTCCCATGATTACTCTAAAACCTACACACACAACATAAATGTTGCATCCCCACACAGAGTGCTCTATCAAATTAAACACTCCTGACACAGAAGGGCATACACACACATTCAAAAAAAAAACCTACAGCAGACTCTCAAACCTTCGACATTCATGTGAAGACACAAGCGTATTATCACCAAATGAGGGCAGTGAATAATTAGAGAGATGAAAGCCAGAGTCTACACAGAGAGTCATTTCAATTATCTCTATTCCTCTGGCAGTCTGGAGGCTGCAGCCTCTTGAAGGTCAGCGCACCACAGTGTGTGACGGGACCCAGTCAGAACACACTGCTGTATGACATGCAAGATCTCATCGAGGACAGCTGTCTCTTGGTAAAGGTTGACTGCTGCGGCTTTAACAATTAAGAGCACTTTCTTAATCATAAAGAAAAAAATCAAAGAAACAAAACTGAGCTGATAGCGCTAAGCCTTTTCTAGCAGATCTAATGAAGAAGTATGGACTTTTGAAGGACTTTAACAGATGTTCATGACGTTAAGTCCAACAGTGGCAAGCAGCCAAGCCAACTGCATGGTGTTTTGTAGCCCCTTTGTGGTCACATTGTGATATGATGAACAGTCACGGTTAACTGAAGCAACCCCCTCTCAATCTCTTACTCCCACATCCTCATACGTATTTACTGGTTCATCCCAGGCCCAGTCGCCCTGGCAACAGAAAGATACAGGAAACACTGAGCAGATCTGTTTAAGTTTGTATGTACGGTGCTCTGGGAATGAATGCAGGCCTACCGTTGCCGTAACAACTCAGTGTCTTCTGAGCAATTAACACTTATTGTATCATCATAAACTATGAGAAATACACCTGTACATAAGTGTGCAACGTTTTCATCTGTTCAAGATGTCCTGCATGACAATTCAGATACATACAGAAACCAAAAAAATGCAATGCTGGTTAATTGTGGTAAAAATGAATATATAAATTAAATTGGATAAATATGAGCCAAAATGGTAATGGTAAGTATAAATAAAAATCCAAGACTGAGATTATTTTTCACTTGAACAGTTATTAAAATAACTGACGACTTAATGAAGCAACGCATGTGGCATCAAGAGCAAGTGCATACACCATCACCTGTTGGAGCTTCTAAAACTTTGAAGAACTGAAAGACCACAAATGTTTTAATAATTTTTTGTATTAGTTCCAATTTTAGCATCACGCTTTGTGAGACTGCTTCAGGATGTAAAAGTCTTACTGCCTTGAAGTCATGATGACATGTAGGTTGTTGTCATCAGAAAAATAAATGCAACTGGCAGCTGCATTTATTGAATGGGATCATAAATCATATTAGCACGTATAAAATTCTTCTGAAGCTACTCGATCACGTCCATGACAACGATCAGTTTGGCTCAAGCATTTTCTCATAACTGGTGTTATGATAGATCAACTCTTGCTGGGAAGTTTTTAGTCCACTCACAGTAGCTCATCAGGCTGAGGTCAACTCAAGCATCCCCGTCTTTGCAACGTGCATCTCTGCCCTTTGTTGCACCATGCTTTCTGACCCGCGCAAATGTAGCCAAGTCCCTTCCCCCACACGGTTAAAGACACACACATTCACATCAGAGTGGAGGAGAGAACTGGAAAAGGAAAGGAAGAGGCAGTGGACATCTATAAAAATAGGGTCACGACATGAGTAGCAAACACTAAATCGTAACTATGCCTTTTCTTTTTCTTTGGTTTCTTGCCAGGTTTCTCAAAAAAATGAGAAGCTATGACAGGAACAGTTCATTGCAAACTTCAAATCAGAACAGTCAAAAAAAACAAAACAAACAAAAACATCTTATTGTAATCTTTTTGTGTATGTTTCCAGATAATCTGGAGATCTTTCTGTGTATCTTTGCTTCTCAAAGACGAGCTTTTGGTGAATGCTTCTGTTGTGGCAACCTGTTGATGACCTGTTGATTACATGCCAGTGAATAACATGACTTTATATTCTTTACAAGGAAATAAATCATTACTTTTAACATTACTTTTTTAATGTGCAATCTTTTTATACCATCTGAACCTCTTTTTTTTTCTAATTTGGGCTGTAACTTCATGGAAATTAGACAGAAATAGTAAAGTTTTACAAAAGATTAAGAACAGTGACGTTGAGCCACAGTTGCTTATCTATTGCTAAATATTTTGCCATTACTTTCTGTGTGTGTGTGTGTGTGTGCGTGGGAGGTTAGGTTTTGGCTGAGCTGAAGCCCAATCTCTAATAGCTTTGGGCCAGCACTGCAGTATAGGCAATGGTAAGGAAACTTTAAATAATCCCCAGACTAACAGGGAGCTGGAATAGTAATATAGGTTATATAATAAATGCAGTGGTGAGGGGAAACACTCTCTGGGGGGAAAAAAGAAAAAAAGAAAAATGTTCAGGCAACTTTACATTTGGATATTCAACAAAGAAAGGATCATGGCCTTCAATCTTTCCATCCAGCAGTTTAATATTATTTCATGAGACACGCAATTACCAGAAACTGGAGAATGGGCTTTGGACATAGGTTTGTACAATATTTTGTTTTTGTGTTGACATAATTTAATTTAAAAAAAAAAAAGAAGTTAACAGTCCTCACTAAACTGATCAGAAGATTTGTCCTTCAGCTACATCACAACACAACAAGAAAAAGAACAAGGGGAGGGAGAAACTGGGACTGACAGAAAATATGAATAAATTAGTGAAGAGAGTGAGAGGAGACAGGAGACTCTCAAAAGCATTCACCACTTAACAGTAAGATGATGGAGAAGAATTAGTTTTTCTTCTCTGGCGCCTCAAGGGAGGAATGATGTATTCAATTTAGGTTAAAAGAATTTGCTTAGAAAGGAGACGCTATGATACGCCTGGAGGTGCGTGCAAGACATGGACTGGAGGATTAAAGCCTTTTCTGTGTTACTCTGCTGAGTGGTAACTGAGAGATTGAAGAGAGAGCCGAATCAAGACTATAAGCCGTCACTGAAAACTAACTACAAGCCAACAGCAGCTGACTCTCACTCAAATCTGTAACAAAGTTGACTAAAATCTGGCACGCTTAAGAAGGAGGCCACATCCCTCCCTGGTTTAAATCTAGACTGGTTCCTCAAATTCACCCGTGACTCTTCAGTAACTCCACTTTCGGGCTGTTTACCTTTTCAATTACATTGTTTCCTTTCTCAACCCTCTACGTGTCTCGAGCTTTCCACTCATCATTTCACTGCCCTAATGTGCCTCCTCTTTCCTTTCATCCCTCCTCCCTCCTCTCTCCTCTCTCTCTGGGGCTGCGACGGATAGTGAGGTGCCCGTTACATGGCCTTCCTGGGTAACATTAGCCTGCTTATGTAAGAAGATACTAAAAGCAGGGGAGAGCATGGCACCGCAGGCTGTACACTCTTATATGTATGCACGGCTGTATAGCCACCAGTGTCATTTAACTTCAGCAAGTTATGAGGAAGCGCCAACACATCAGCTTGTTTTAAGCCTTAATTCCTACCAAACAGACAGCTGATATTCGTTTTGTTCAACTATCGCGAGTAAACTGCCCCAAGTGATGTAAAAATTCGATGATGTGCTATGATGAGTTTGTTCCTACGGGACTAACAAAGGGCTTCAAGTGAAACCAAAAACGGTGAATCAAGTTCAGAATAGAAAAATATTACAGCTATGACTAAATAGGGCCTGGAAAAAAAAAACATTTAAAGTTCCAGGATGGAACAATAAACGCAATCTAAGACAGAAAGGGGATATAATCAGAACTGTGCTTTTACCAGCATGAAAATAATGTAACTTCCCTCTCAACCAAAACCACGTGACATCACCAAATATCTATACATTTACCCAGAAGGGAGAAGCTGCATTGGCTGTAAAACTCCCATTTTGAGCAGTTATTGTGATGAACAACAATCCGATTGTAGTATCATGTTTTGCTTTTGTTTGTGGTTGGACGTCATTTTGTTTATTTGACTCAATAATGCCATCTGTTTCATGTCCTGTCCCTTTTTTCTTAAAAAGCATCACATCTTCTAATGTGTTTGACACGCTGCCGAAAGCCAAGAGCTGAAATGTTCACATGCTTTTTGTTAATTGAATGATGAGCTTTGAGTGATAATTTACAAAGAGGAAAAAATGGTAGCTACCGGATTAAACTTAAAAATGACCTTTCTTTTATGTCCTTCTGCACAACAAGGGTGGGAATGGAAGTGGCTGGAGCTTTCTGATCTTGACACAAAGATAACGCGACATTAGACACTAACAAGAAGACACTCAGAGAAGAAGTTCGTTAAGATCTACAAGTCGTTAGACCAACCTGTGAGCCAAGCAACCTGAAAAAGGGCAACTGTTGGCTTTGACTGAATGTTTCACTGTTGTTCCTATAATGCAAATAAAATGAAAAATGAAAACTATTTGTGGGATTGTTTTACAAAGCGTTCTTACTTTGCATTAATGTGCACTCATCAGGAGACGAGTATATCGGGGTGTGAGCGAAAGCACAGCAGGTTCTTGTACTCATTGGAACAAAGGCAGATTTCCCCATGGAGCGTGGGCGTCCTCAAATTCTGTGGAAACGACCTCCTTCAGTGTGTGCGCGCATGTGTGTGTATGTGTACAAAGTGACTGGGAGGGCAGAGCAGGTGGGGGGCGGGGCAGCCGTGGGTGGAAGTGGTGCACAGCAGCTCTGCACGCTTTCTCGACCACCAGACAGATGTGCTAAGAGCTGCAGTCCCACATGCTTATTACATACCAAGGGCAAAGCAGGGGAGAGAAACACACACACACATACACACGCCTGGGTTAACATGACATCATATGAAGCAGAATGAACCACAAGGACACATGAATGTCATCTATCAACACTGAGGTGTGTTTCCATGTAGCTGTACCCTATATACATCAGGCCAGATGTGAATGTTTGGCAGCACAATTTTCTCTCTTCAACACATTTATGAAGAAAGACTGAACCCTCCATGAGCCAATAAAAAAAAAAAGTGTGAAGCTACAGTGCAAAGACAGCAGTCATTTTGTCATCAACCTTGTGTGACAGTGGATCGTGAGTCTCACACCCCTCAGAGAGATGGCGTAGCCATGTGCTCCTGTCTTGTTTATTACAGAAAAACAAAAGCTTGATGTCTTGCTACCCTTGAAACTAAACACTATCAAAAAACACTTACTACTGTGGTTTGGCTATAAACAAGAGGTTATTCATATTAAAATGCAAAATAAACAGGAAATGTCTGACATTAAGTCCTGAAAGGCAGATGTGGGCAGAAGTGTTTATTTCTGGCTGAATCAGGCTGATGCAGTCATCAGTCCAGCTCTGAAGGTGAACTGACAGATCCTGCAACCAGTCTGACAAAAGCAACACAACATGAAATTACACCTTGCTGTCTTGAGTTTCTCCCTAATTTTAGAGCTCACTTCACATTAACCTCCAGCTGAAATCCAAAGGTACTTTCAAAATCTGGAAAGCAATCAGTTTTAGGGAGCACCTAAAAGTGAGTGGGAAGACGGTTGCGGCAATCATGGAGTTGATAACCACCAACGTAAGAAATCAAAGGCAAAATCATGCAGGAGTTTTACAAATGAAAGGGACGAGGACTTGGTCAAGTATGTTGCATGACTTGAATCTGACAAAAAAAAAACATTGGGGTAAGAGTGAAACAAAACAAAAACAACCCCTCCAACTAAGAGCACATGAGGAAAATTGTCACTTGAGAATGACTGAAAGTGCAACATCGGTGTTTGCCATGCTGAGGAGGATGGAGAGGGAAGAGGAGGACAAAAAAAACAAAAACAAGATGTGACATCATAGCCAATACATCCACCAGCCAATCTTTCATGCAGCCCCTCTCATGCAGATTATTGTTATGATTTTAAAGATGTGAATTCTGATAAGCAGAGAGTAACAACAACAAAAAAAAAGAAGATTAAAAATGCATCAGCTATATATTAAACTTTAGTACGAAACAGAGGAAAACGGCTACAGGCTGCTACATGCTGATAGACAAAGCAAACAAGCGACATCCACAAACACACAAACGAGGAAACAGTGCAGAGTGGAGGGAGGGGAGGACATAACACCATTAGAGTATTTTTAGCCAGAAAGACAGCAGCAAAAAAAAAGAAAGAAATACTGTACAGTAAATGCTTGTACACAGTTGAGCATGACGCAGTGTAATTCTTGAAATGACAGAGAAGAAACTCAAAGATTATAGGTCCTTAGATTTTTTACACTTCAAGTTTTGGCCATTTTATTCCACTCTGATAATTTGTAGATTAACCAAAGGCCTAAGTAGCCATTTTTTCCTGCACTAATACCATGTGAGTCCCTGAAGGCACAACAAGATAACTTATTTGAGTAATACAGACACATATTTGCTGCAAAAACACTTATTGGTTTATTACAACAACTTTTCCGATGCATCAGAACCTCATCTCGTCTGAGGAGAAGAAATCATGAATGAAATCTTCCTAAATAAACCAGGCATGAGAAGCTAAGAGTGCATATACTCCAGAAAATCTGAGTAAATTGGGAGCTGGCTCAAAAGAGTGCGGTGACCTCAAGAACAAAAATGAAATCAAAGCTTCGGTCTCCCAAAGGTTCAAAGCTTTGCTCTGCAGAGCCACAAATGTCCCCCCGTGGGTGCTGCGCGCTCCACTAATCTGCACGGCTGAGCGTCTGTATGATGGAGAGAAGAAGGAGATGAAGCGAGAAGAAGGTACATGACAGAATTGGCTGCACGCTTGTCTGCAACTTGTTTCTACATACCCTCTATGTGTATCATTGTATGAATTTGTATTTTTTTGTTGAGGTTAAGGATGTGAATCTTTTTGTTGTATGAATCTGCAGTTTGATTCGCTCAGCCATTGTCAGCTTTGCTGTTCTAATGGGAATATATATATATATCAGCACGCTGGTTGAACAAACATCATCACCATGTGCACACAAACATAGATGAGGCTCACTGGGTGGTAAGCAAGGCAACGGAGTGTCCCTGGCCACAATGAGAGCTGGAGAATACGTGATATTATCAGTCACCTTATGAAATGGACCATGCAAACATATGAAAAATACGTTTGCATGCTCCAAGAAAACAGAGTAGACATTCACATCTTTACATGAATGAGCTATTCACGATAAGCATGTGGACGACTTGAAGTAATGCACATCAAATGAATGAAGAGATGGATGCAGTTCAATAATGTCTAAGGGTATTTTGAAGTTACTTTTAGAAGTCACACATGGACACTTTAATCTTGGTGACCTAATCTTGGAGCACAAGCTGCTGGAGCAACAGTGCATCAAAGCACTGGATGGTCATTTCCTGATTGATTCTGAACAAATAGGTCTTCCACAGATTTATGATACATGTTGTTTAGATGTAAATTCTACACTGAAAGAAAGATGGTAAAGTGACTTTTCCTTTAATAATAACAAGGTGGCAGGCCCAGCTGGTTTGTGAAGCGTTTGCCTTCTGCTGAAACAGTCAACCAGTAAGTTTATTGTTCAGTCCTACTTTGAAAGCTTGGATTCTGTGATTTCATCCTTTACCTGGAAGACTGCTAGCATGTAGACTCTGCTGTGGCGTATTGTTTTCTCGTTTTCTTTCTTTTTTCCCCCAGCAGCCAGATACAACGACTCATTTGATGCTCTGTGTCTGTGTTAATGTCACTCCTACGCTTACACGCAGAACTGGGAAACAAGGACTACAACTCCAGCAAAACAAAAAAGCCAAAGCAGATGTGATCTGTGTGCTGCCTGAGCTATAAGAGAGGGTAATATTATTTTCATGTTTGCTATAAAAGTGATTGCCATGGTGTCAGCGGTGCGCTGCTGTAGGAGTGTCCTCCCTCCTGCTTCCCCCTCCCTTCTCCTCCATGTTTGGTTGCCTGACTCCCCTCCGTCTCCCGTGCGTGCGTTTACACAAGGGCGTGGTTCCTGGCCCTTTGGCACGCCGGGCAAAGTCACAACTCAACGGCTCATCACCTGCTCAGCAAATCTAAATACAAAAGCTAAAGAAAAAAAAATCAAGGTGTTGCTATGGCCAGTCAAGAGTCCAAACCTGAATTTGACTAAAATGTTGCAGTGAGAACGTAAGAGAGATAAGCATAAACTAACACCTACAAACCCCAGTGAACATAAGCAACATTTAAAGACGAGTTGGTTAGAATTTCACCACAATGACGTAAGAGACCGACGGCATCGCTACTAAATCATGTAGTGAAATCAATTCTGTGCTTGTATCCAATTCACAGATGATTTGGGGGGGGTTTTCTTCTTTTTTCCTCATACATAAAGGCTTGGAACTGAAAAGTGAACTTTCTTTTTTCCGGTGACTGAATATAAATCTGAAACATTTATGTTTCCAAATGTGCATCACAAACTACTCGACCACCTCGCGCCTGAAACATGTTAACTGTTTCAAATGGTATCGACTCTCATAGCATAACGTAGACCGCTCATAGACGAAAGCATTTAATGAAAAAAGGAGACAGACCACACACAAAGACTGCAGGAACCTTCATCACTAATTCACTAAATCAAACTGATTGAGGTGGCCTCATTAAGTCGACAAGCAGGGACACAAAGCAGACTTAGTTCCTCTACCCAAATTTAAGGAAAAAAGAGGTTTAAGCGCAGTAATGTTCATGAGCCTTACAACCTTAAACAGACCATGTATGGACTGATTCATCAGCTTGAAATGTGTGCTCCGTCTATTACCTAACTGCCAAAAAAATAAATAGAAAAAATAAACCTTTATATAGCACAAAAAGAGACCCGTCCCCCTGACAACAAGCAGTGACAGATAGCACAGAGCTACTGCTGGGATATCTGGACCCTTGACTGACAGACACGCACACACACACACACACACACACACACACACACACACACACACACACACACACACACACACACGTCATTGTGTGAGCAGAGGTGTCTGACCCAATTCCACACACAGCGTCCCTGACCGGGGGGTAGACTGTGAGGCGTGGGTGTGTGTGTGCGTGTGTGTCATTACACTTGTCAGACAGGTTCTGTGAGGATCTGTGAAATGAAGCAGCAGTTTCAGCTGGGCGCATGGAAACAATCAATCCAAATTAGTGACAGAAATGTAACGACATGCAGCACTCATTCTTGAAATGTCTGCAGCTGAGCACGGCACATCTCAGAAAGGAAAGCTTATTGAAAACAGCTCCCACTAAAAGGACTCCACAGTAGGAGAAAAAGGTTCAAAGAGTAATGATTCATCAAACTGACAGCCCTCATCAGGCCAGACAGGCTTTAATTTTTCTGTTTTTCTGTTGACTGAGAAGTGTAATTGGAAGGTCACAAGCTGACATTAAAGTTGTACTTAGAATGTGTATCATCTAATTCATCTTCTGCTTAGATAGAAACCCTGCAGATACTGACATTTACAGTTTGAAGTGTATAGAGTTATTAGATGAACAGTTAAAACGGTATCAAAAGCATACAGAGTCATTAATAATACGGCTTCCTGGCTCCTTGTGGAGATTTGTGCTTCTGTTATGTTACAGAATCATTATTGCTCATAAAAACTATTTTAAACCTCTATAACGTTTTGTTTTATAAGAATCACTATCAAGTGAATTTGCTGAATTAAGCAACAAATTAAGATGAAATATCATCAACAAATGAATTTTATGTAATTAGAAAATTTAACAGATTGAAATTAATTTGTGCTTTGTTTTCAGTGCACTGAAAAACGCTTCAACTGCATTAGCTAAAGTAAACAAGTCCTTGGCCGTGAGCCTGAGGCAGCACCGAGTCAACTGGTGGGCGATGGAAGGATGTAGAGAGGGAGAGGGGAACCATTATCTATAGAGAATGGAGACAAAAAGACAGCGAGGGTCTTGCTACAGTCAAGTGAGAATAAACAATGCCCAAACTTTGCCATTTTTTATCATTAGCTGAGCAGTGATACTCCAACTACACGTCAAAATGATCAGTAAGTTACCCGCAACTGTGTGGGGTTGTAGGTCAGTGCGAGAAAGAGAACAGGCAGAGGAAGATTTGTGTACGTGTGTGTGTATGTTTGTATGAGACAGGAGAGACAGGGAGGAGCGTGGGAAAACAGCGCCTCGGTTCATCTTCACATCTTTGTGTCTGTTAGCTGTGCCCCCTCCTCGTTTCTATCTCTGTGATCACTGCAGCATCAGCTGTACACGATGCAGAGCGGGAACTGATGACTATTTACTTGAATTCGTGCTGAATTCGGGATTGTATTCTTCATTTGAAATATAGCATCTAATCTAGTTTGGACAGTGTTTATGCACGTAACTTCAAAATCACATCCTCAAATTTCAAAAACAATGAGATAAAGAAGACCAAGCAGAACTGAAAGCATCTGTCATGCAATTATCTGTGTTTGAGCCCACTCATCTCTTCATAGAGCCTTTTTATTCACTAATTTTTCTATGCAAGATAAAAATGATAAATGAGCCGTTTTAAATGAACCTCATTTTCACTTTTGTTTGTACGCTTTGTACAAACAAAAGTTTAGAACACAGAAAAACTGAATTTACAGTTGCACTAAATGGCGTGAAGCAGAAAGTCTTCAGCAGTTGGAGAAAGCTAAATTAATTAATTCAAATTAATAGAGTTCGCCTGCATATAATAAAAAAAAAAATAATAATAATAATCACAATCGGTACATAAATGACATCACTGTCCTCTTTTTTTTTTCTCCCCTTATGGGCTTTTGTCAAAATATCAGCCTATTCAGCCAAATTTAGACAAGCTAGTTTCTGCCTTCTCAGCAAACATTTCACATGTATCAGTGTTCCCACACCAGAGAGCTATGTTGCCCACAGGGAAGGAAAAAAACTGGTATGGAAAGGTGTGGGAGCCTTTTAGAGTAGATTCAATCTCAAACTGAAGCCATAATATCTCAGCACACAGGTCTCACAGCCGTATCAGAGGCTAACAGACTGTCCAGTCTTATAAAATATAAAGCTGTGCAGACGTTCTTATATGCCAGCTGACTACAGAGCTACTGTCTGAATGCAACAATGCAGTCAATTTAGATTTGCACATAATATTATTAGCATTCCTTTATTTAGTCTTAAAATAAATTTTTTCATCATCCAGGAAATTCATAAAGACACTAAAGCTCCTCTAAATTTGAACTTGCCGCTAAGAAAGCTAAACACAGTTAAGATTAAAAAAAACAAAAAAGGGAGGTGTCCATCTTTAATTATCAGAAGAAGTGCCCTGTAACAAAACAAGTTCATTTTAATCACCAAAAGGCAAGTCTCTTAAACATGTGAGGCTTTGCCTCCACAGCTAAATTATTTGTGCTCATGTTGTGTCCCAGGCTCAAAATATTTCACAGCATTTGTCATGGCGGTCGTTCCTGTGGCGCAAGCCTTTTATGGCCCTTTCTTCATTACTCAGCCCATGGGTTTATTTTAAAATCTGAACTGCCTTGTTTTCCTCTTTGTCAGTTAATGTTCCCCTTCTTGAAGTGATCCAGATGAATATGAGGGTATGCCTGTGCCCACACACACACACACACAATCCTATTCTGTCTGTTCCCACAATAAAATGTTGCAGTTCCTGTCTGAAATCCATGAGTCAACCTCACACAGTTGAGATGAGTGACCATGACATCACTATCACAGTGTAACAGCGCAGCCTTTATGGACTGAAAGGTATTAGCAGATTTAGCCTCTCTGCTGCTCTTCTCTAAAACAACGTCACTGATGCCACTGCAGGATCAGGATTGGTGCAGGGGTGTCAAACTCACGGCTAGCGGGCCAAACCCAGCCCGTCACCTCATTTTATCTGGCCCGCGAGAGCGTGCAAAGACATTCACGGACTTATAACTAAATTTATAACATTTCTGAAGACTTTTCAGTGCGACCGGATTCGGTGCTGACATCAAAACGTGGAATAGCTGAGGCAGAGAGCAGCTGGTTTATGTCACAAAGTTACAATTTAGCAAATATTTGAAGATTTTACAAGAAAAAGTTACTAATTTTGGTCAAAAACCTATTGACTGACAAAAAGTTTAAATGATGGAAAATGGTTTTCCAACTAATTACTGTAAATAATTCTAACCTATATTTGTGACTGTATGATAAAGTGATCAAAAGTCTGTCCATCCATCCATCCATCATCTATACCCGTTAATTCCTGTGCAGGGTCACGGGGGTCTGCTGGAGCCTATCCCAGCTCACCTCGGGTGAAAGGCAGGGGGATTTTATGACAGAAATTGAATTTTAACAGAAAAATAAGATGTGATATTGCGAGATTTGTCATCTCACAAGAAAATTTACTTTTTTCTTGTTTTGTTTTTTTAAATTTGCAATTATGCAAGAAAGATTTGTGATTTACAATTTCATGACAAAAGTTGCAAATTTTATGAAATTTGACATTTAATGACAAAAAAATAAATAAATTTAATGGACTGGGACCGGGCAGTAACAGAAAAACCTGACAAGGTAGCTGGTTGAGAAAGTAAAGAATAACCAGCCCTTTAATGGTAACCATGGTGATGATGTGGCCCAGAGTTTGAGACCCCTGCTCTTGGGGAGCTTAGATATTTACCTTTGAGATTTTGCTGTCTTTTTCAAAATACTATATGAACAAATTAAGAAGCTTCAACCAAGTCTGATCTTATAACTGTAGCTGAAGCTGTTGTGGCTATGGCTCAGACTGTGTCCAGCCATAAATGATGAGACCCTTTAACCTGGATTAAAGCACTCTTACAGTCAATTTGACCTTTGATGCTCTGATACACACTGGCTATTGAGTCCCATTGATCAGCACTGTCAACAGTGACTTAATGAATGATGTCAGCGTTCTGTCCTTCAGTAATACCTTTAATCTAAACGTCCAAGTGCATAAGCACACAAGTCATTCATGAGATCTCAAATTAGCCAAAGACAATGGTAGGATAGCAGCAGGACTACAGTCAAGGCCAGGGCCAGATGACACGAGTTAAAGCTTACGCGTACCATACCCGGCTGCTATCAAGGTTCCTCATAAACGTATCCTGGAGAAGGCAGAAACAAAACACACACAAAAAAAAAAAGTCATGCAAGTTGTCAAATTCTTTGCAGACTTAAGACCTAAATCCATCACCTCTGCTGAACAGCAGGGACTTAAGCTTCTAGTCACAGACTGTCAACACACATGAGAAATAATGCGCTACATTGCCAGCTAATTCACTTACATAACAGCCTTAGCTGAGTATGGTTAAATGACGGTACAGCAGCAGAGAGAAATGCAAAGAATAAACTCATAGAAGCAACTAGGCAAATGCCGGAGAACGCAAGCACAACCTATTATTGTCTATGACAAGCCTGCATATTGTAAATCATCCTTTGTATTTCAACCAAAGACGTACCATGTATTAAAATGGCACAAAACATAATCTAAACTGCAATTATTCTTAAAATATACCCTGCACTTCAGCATGTTCCTTATATCACAGAGGATTTTTATGACACCCTGAGAAAACGTCTTGCAGAAATCATCTTGCAGTCAGTGTTTGGAGCACAGTGACACACTGACAGGTGGTGGAGATTTAGTAACTATGATCAACACACAAGATGACAGTCAGGGATTTAAGTTCTCATGCAGTATTTCTGGAAACACTTTAATTCTTTTTTTTCTTGAATCAAGACAGAGCTAGACTGTTATGCACTCCTCTTTACATGAACAACTCTTTCCAGCTTGTATGCTTTCTGACTCGATGTCTGTCTGAAGTCTGAACCATAGGGGAGAAGTGAATTTGCATGCGGAGTTTCCAGGAAGCATTTCAGGCTATTGGCAAATACATCAGACCTAATCAAAGAAATATTAATATTGTCAGTTTCGAGCTGTCTAATTCACTATTACAGGCTGGATATCGATTCCTGGGCCAAATAATGACTGATCCGTTTTTGCTCATAATGCGTCATGTTCTGTTTGTCTGTCTGCTTTATGAGGATTGACCTCAGGTTCTTGATGGGATAAAGATCTGGGGCAATTCCTGGTCACAGATCCACAATTTCAGTGCCATTATCTCCTTTTTCTTGTGATATGAGGGCTTCATTGGAGAAAATAACTTTGCGCCCATCTTGTAGTGGCATTCAGAAAGAGTATGCACCAGAAGGGTAAAGACATGCCCGCAAACATTAGACATTAAACATGTTTTGAGCAAAAGCTGCTGGTTGTGAAGATTTCAGTGCTGTTTATCTTTGGTAGCTGATGCTTCACTGGTGACACAGGGACTTCTTCAGATACTTTGTCCACTGACCATAAATCTACTGTAGAGGAGGTGCAGGGGACAAGGGCATCTTTATGTCTTTTGTTGAGAGAAAATGGCAAAGATGTGGCAGCTAATTGTCTCTCACGGGATATTAAAAAAGTGAATATAGCTATTACATGACTGCAGCCATCTAAATGAGAAATTGTTCTTCTACTCCACGGTGAAACTATGATTAAATGCAGAAAAAAACATATTTAAAAGCAAACTACCGAAGTAAACAATAAATAATGTGAACTTCTCTCCCAGTTTGTGGGAAAACAATGTATAAAGCAGACTCATTTTTGCTTCAGCCAGCTTGCTATTGGCCTCAGTTTCATGCATCCATTATCTACACCCATTTATTCCTGTGCAGGAGTCACAGGAGTCTGCTGGTGTGTATCCCTGCTCTCATTGGGTAAAAAGGCAGGGATACACCCTGGACAGGTCACAAGTCCACTGCAGGGCCACATGTAGACAAACAACCACTCACACTCTAAAGGGCAATTTAGGAACACCAGTTAACCTAATGTGCATGTATTTGGACTGTGGGAGAAAGCTGGAGTACCCGGACAGAGCTCACGTAAGCACGGGGAGAACCTGAGAACTCCAAACATAAAGACCCCTGTGGACACTTGAACCAGGAACTTTCTTGCTGTGAGGCAACAGGACGAATCAACAAACCAGCCGCAGTTTCATATGAGGATAAATCCACATTTCCAGACACTGATCTACTGTGTGTTTAATCAGAATTAAAACAAAGTTATCCAAATTCAATAAAAACATTTAACACAAAGTATTGTTTGTGTGACTCATGGGAGTTAGTTTTTTTCCCAAAGTGTTTTCAGTCAAGCCCCTAGTTAAAAATCAAACTACGACTTTCCTCAAACCTCATTAACTTGGCTTTAGTTGGTGGGGCAGCTTGCTTGAGATGGTTGAACTGCTGATCAGCTGATCAACAAGCTACCAGCTGTCAGTCGCCAAGCTCATGCTGGTCAATCTCCTCACCACCTGCCTGCTCAAAGTGGATTTTTCATAAAGGATCAATCCTCACAGCTTACCTTGATTCTCTTTTGTTGTGTCAGGATCCCCTGTATGTTATATAGAACATGCTGACAGAGTACATCATATATGCACAGCAACATAGTGAACTACTGTACAGTTCTGGTTTTCTCAGGCAGGTTTGACCCTTGCCAAAACTGTGTCACGGCTCCTGCTGCAAAGTCAGTGGTGGACAGCTACAGATTATACTGAACTATTAACAAAAAAAGGAAAAATATCTTTTTTGTGTGTGTCTGCACCACAGGGACTACTGGTGAACATAATACCTAACAGTGCTTTTGAAGCTTTTTAAGCTCTTACTTCAGAGTATAAACTTTTGCTTCCTGTGTGCAGCAAACTGTACACTGAAACATACACTGTCATCGAAACAACATAACTGCGTTGTGATTAATCTCCACTACACAAAGAGTCACTTTGCCATCAGTCGGAGACTGATGTGTCTTTGCAGCTGGGGCTCTTGTAGGTGTTCTCACTGCATTCCTCTATTTCTTAAGCCAATTTTAACATTTTCAGGTATGCAAAGTGGGCTGATATATGGAAGCTGTAATGGCAATGACACAGGAAGATGTTAAAAAAAAAAGACTTAGGCCTTTAAGTTACACACTCAGCTTCAAATCACTGAAAGAAAACTTCTGAAAAACTAGTTTCTGAATGACTTCCCAGTGAAAACTGCTCTCTCCTTTGTTTACAAGATAAACCCTGCTGAGATGTGTTCAGAGATACACAGCTGAGTTAGTATCATACAAGCCATAGAAGACAAGGAAGAAGAATAGAGGCACTTGTTGGTCTGGCGCTCTCTTGACAGCACTTCAATGGTGGGCGGAGACTGTTTTAACCATGTGGGCACCAGGTGGACGAAACAAGAGGAAGCTTCCAATCCCACAACAAAGCAGCGCACTCCCTTCTCATACACTCACATGCCGTACAGCTTTGATGCTTATTTTTGTTCTCTTAAAAGGAAAAATAAGCAGTAAGATAAACTTCCCTGGGAGAAAAAAGGTGCTATGAGACACTGGAGTGCAAAGGAGTTTGAGACTAAACAATGGTGAGATGCAAACACAAGCCTTGTGTTATTAGTTGATGATTTCTGTTGAGGATTTACAGGAAGAAACTAAAATTGAAACTATGGAGATAACACATTATTAAACTGTCATCCAAGTGATTTCCATTAAAATTTCTGTTATAAATTCTGTTTCAGTTTCTATTATTGTGATCAGAACAAATTCAGACCTTAAAGAATCAAAATTTCTAACTGTCCTTGGAGGTATACTTCCTGTGTTAGACAAATGCTGTCTTTCAGCAAACTTCAAAATCATCTGTCATGGCTAAATTGGGCTTAAAATCAGCCTTTATAGTGTCTAGTGCGCTGCAGGCTGAACGGCTCTTAGTGAAGGGAGGTAGGCAGAGAGGGAGAAATGGTCAGGGGGATAGAGAAAGGGGTATTAAGTGACATAAAAGAGATTTCACAGGAGGAGGGATGTTACCGAAGGGCATTCAGGGAGGAGATGGAGGGATAGGCAGGAGGGTGGAAGGGGAGGGAGGGTCACAACATGAAATCTGATCCTCCCCTGGAGCCGGCAGTTTTTCAGTCTCTCTACAGCTCGCAGCTCAACAAATAAAAGGCAATAAAAGGGAGCCAGAGCACGAGAAAACATAATGGAAATCAAACTTGTCTTTGCAGTCTGGCAAAATGTTACTCTCTAATGTTGTTAGGCATTTAATAAGCGTATCTTCCAGCCAGGCTGATTCTGTTCTTCCTCATTCAATTTAAGAGACTTGCTTCACATCCTTCCATCTGTCCACCCTCCAGAAGCTTCTGAACTGAGATTACGACAACACAACACAAATATTTTCCAGACATTTTCTGTAAAATAACACAAACCTCCGCTGGCCTTCATTCACAAATCATTTCAAAACATCTCTCGTCCTCCTTTGCACTTTCGAACGGCAACAACAGAGCTAACAGAGTCCACCCGCTGAGGAGCAGACAAAGGGTTCCCACCTAAAGAAACACAACCGCAGAAGTTGGTTCAGTTATCACAGCCGTGTTGTTTGCTCTGTTGGTGTCTTTACAGTCACCACTGAGGCATCCAGGTGATCAGCAGCCATAGTCACCAAGGCCAGGCGTCTGTTCATGTGATTTCATCACACTCCTGATGTTGCAACCTCACTAGTTCACACACGCACATTCACCTTTAAAAGACCGGTAGGCCTTTAACAAACGCCATTTATTGACGAAACGCAGCGGGCTGCCCAGCACAGACATAGTTAGACAGCTGGTAAGGAGAAACACACAGAAACAGTGAGATGTTTGCAGTGTAACAGCACTGGGTGGCTGTAATGGGTCTTTGTTTTGCTGGATGTGTGTTAGCAGTTAGGTTTAGTGCTGTTGATTCTGAATTTGCTTCTTTTTTTTTTCTCAAAAGCACTCCAGATTGTGTACTTTCATTCATCTCATTCTTTTTCTGTTAGTTTGCAAAAGTAACATGGAATCTTAAAGACTCATTGTTGTCATGGAGTTTCGGGTTAGGACCCAGATGCAGGAGAGAGAGAGAGGGAGAGAGAGAGAGAGAAAGGGGGGCGGTGTATCCAAACAGAAGCCCCTTATTGTCCAAAGTGCAAAAACCAAAATGAAACGAGATGCAGGTAAACCGGATCAGGACAGATGAGACCAGGGAAGTCAAACAGAATATAACAAGACAATGACAACCTTTCAAAGTAAAACAGAAAGTAACCAAAACCAACTTTCTGAGTGAGGTTTGCATGTCCTCCTCATGCTTGTGTGGCATGAGCATGTTCTTTGTGATGTTCATGTTCTTCTGAACCCGAACCTGCATTTCTTGCACAGTCCACAAA
>JBAMYA010063200.1:0-27364 GCA_037176975.1 Arrhamphus sclerolepis | reverse complement strand
ATCCATCCATCCATCCATCCATCCATCCATCCATCCATCCATCCATCCATCCATCCATCCATCCATCCATCCATCCGGAACCATTTGTTGTTGTCGGCTATTTCCCAATGTTTCTCGGGGATGTACTTCCGATCTCCACCGGATGTTGCTGGGTAAATTGCAGCGCCTATTCAGTCCAGAATCGTTTTTTTCTGGAAAAATGTATTCCTTCTGCATTTTCATGTTTCGGATGGGAACTTTGGAGAAAGCAACAGCCGTGTCATCGGTATAAAGTGTGGACGTGAGTCAAGGGTCAGTCTCAGGTGAGTTTTTATGTTCCGCTTTTACCGCGGAGATCATGTAGCATCAGCTAGCTGCGGCTAATAGTCACGTTCTTCACTTCAGATAAAAACAATAAAAACCTGCACACTAAAGTCACCTGGATGGTCGGCCCGGAGGTCGTGCGTGCCCTCGGTGCAAGTGAAGTGTTTTCAACAAGCAGATGCACGCGCCAATAGGAATGAAAACGAGATTCCACAACAAAAGGAGCGTTTGTTTGCTAATGTTGAACGGAGGCTCCTCTGAGGTGGTCTGGAGGGTCTCCTTGACGGGTCTGAGGGTCTGGATGGGTATCTTGGATGGGTCTGGACACTGGTGTGGAGCGTCTGGAGGGTCTCTTCGACGGGTCTGTACCGATCTGGAGGGTCTTGACGGTGTCCTACACTGGTCTGAGGGTTTTATCATCTACATGACTGATCTGTAGGGTCTTCTAGACTGGTTTCAGTGCTTTTGCCATCGTTATGTTTGGCCTGGAGGGTCTCCTACACTGATATAGACTGGTCTGAGGGCTTTATCATAATCATGACTGGTCTGGAGAAGTCTCCTAGACTGGTTTCAGGGCTTTATCATCATTATGTTTGGTCTGGAGGGACTTATGGACTAGTCTGAGGGCTTTATCATCACCGGCTCAGTCTCACTGAAGTTGGTGGGTTTCCTAAACTGTTGGTGTTATCAGCAGTCTTCTTTGGAGTCGCTGTATATATATTATAATCTGTAGCATTTGAACAGTGTTAAAACTGAGCATCAAGACTTTTTCTCAATTGTTTCCCATACTCGTCTCTTTGCAGCACCCCCTTTGAACTGTGTTAGTGGTTCTGGACGTCAGGTTGTGGATCTACTGGTATTGATCAGACAATCTGTTTCAACTGTTTCATCTGAGACCACATCATCACCATGGTTACCATCTTTGTTTTCTCAGTTAGCTGTGATGCCAGATTTCCTGCTAGTTTCTTACGTCCAGATGCTGTTTTAAAAATCTAGATTCTGAAAGAATATAGATTGGTCCTTTTGTTGATTTTTCTTGTGGGGTCAAATGCTTAACTGCTATACTAGGGTATGCTATTGCTATTACAACCTTTTACTCTTAAAATCACTTTGATGTGAAATTGTGAATTTTTAACTATAATGGCAAATTTTTGGCATAAAATCTCAAATTTCTCAAACAAAAGAGACTTTTTCTCATAAAGTTGAGACTTTACCTGCTAAAATAGCAATATTGTAAAAATTGTAGATTTGAGAAAATTTTTACTTTTATTGTGAAAAGGTTTTTCAAGATTGAGACTTTTTGTTGTGAAATCACAAAATTGCAACTTTTAACTTCGACAAAAGATTGCAGATTTTTTTTTTACAGGCAGTCATATCAGAATTTTTCAGGAATGTTGTGGTTATATATTTATGACTGTCTTTGCATTCTCAACAATGATGTAGCCAGCTGGATTTGGGCTGCGGGCTTTTAATGTGTGATCTAGGCCTTTCAAAAATCTACACCTAAAAGATGAGTACAAAAAAACCTCAACTTGTTTCATATTCGGATCAATATTTTGTTTTTTCAGATATGATCCATTCACTCAGTCGAGCTTTGTCAGTCAAAAGTAAATAAATTCATCAATATGTTTTAGTTTCATGTAAGTCAGAGTTTAATGTGTTTTTTATTTCCTTTTGCAGCGTTCTCGACACTTGTAAAACTGGACCATGATGGAGAGGAGACGAGCTCTATCTCTTCCATTTACAGTTGACAAGAACAAGCTGGTATATTTTAAACTTGTTTTTCTTTTATATAATCAGATTTATCAATGTTTCATCCTGTGAGCTTGAAGTATTCATTTGCATTTCATCTCAGTGTGGTTTCAGAGGTGGATATTTGGCTTTAGGATCGTTTAATGGCTTCACTCGAGAATTAAATCCATATGAAAGTTTAAAACTGGCTAAATAGAAGGTTTGAAACCGTAAAAGTCAGTAACTGAAAACTTCAAATCTGAAAGGAGGTATGATAGTAATCTTTGAATATTATTTTGATATGAGTCTCTGCACACATTGTTTTATATTTGACCTTTTTCCCCACACATACACAGCTTTCATTTTTCATAGTTTCAACCCCACGTTTTCACGGTTCAGTCATTCTGGGTTTTTTTTATTTTGTTTTGTTTTATACCTACACCTCGTATGAGTTTCAGATTTGGCATTGCTCTCCTACAGTAGCAGTTTGTGCTCTGGGTATTAAACCGGCACTAAAAAAGTGCAGATCAAAACTTGAATTTGGAAAAGAAGGGAAAAAAAACTAAGAAGTATACATAGTAATCTCAGATTTCTAGTTATATGATTTCTTTTGGAGAAGGATTGAAGAAAACTTCCTGAAGGAAAAAAGAATTGAAAGAAGCGTCCTGAAGGAGGTTTTCAGAAGGAAAGAGGGCTGAAGGAAGTTTCAAACTCAAAGTTCAGTTTTGGGTTGGATTGACTCACACAAACAAGATCCACTGATCCATCAGCAACCATCCCACTTCTGGGTTGACGTTCATCCAGGAAGTAGGTGTTTTTGCAGTTCCTCCACTGACCAGTAGGTGCTGACTCCAAAACAGAGCAAATCTCCATTGATCTCCATGTTAAAAGGTCCAACCTTGCTGCAGAGCTAAATGTATTTACAGCCTGGTACAAACATCATTTTTGGTCTCTATGGTTAGATTTTACATCCATGACAACTGTATGAAGGGTGGATTCTTTTGTACCAGATATCAGTTAAATATCAGATGAATTCATATTAAACAATAAAGCTGACCAGTCAGGTGCCTGGATTCATTTGACGTACTTGACTGACAGCTAGCCATCTGCTCTGCTGTTGCCTTTGACAGCTTTATGCTGCCTCTTTCTCACATGGAGCCGTGTGGTTCGATGGAAAATCGCCCTCAAGGCTCTCCGTATAAATCTATGGATCATGTTGCTAGATAGTTCGTACATTTATGTATTTGTTTACGCGTCTGACCTCCAGAGGTTAATGTCTCAGCAAAAAAAATTACAACTTTGGAGGCTAAATTCACAGCTGGACTGCCAGAAGATTGTGAGGAAGAATTGCACATCTTGTTCGTGACCAGAATGAAAGATTTTAAACGGTTAAAACATGTGGGTGAAACTGTAAAATGAGATATAAAAGTCAAATATCCCCCAGATTTTAAATCTCTGACTGAATGTTTTAGACCTTTTTGTAGATTTCAGATTTGATCCCACTGTGCGCACATTTGCTTTTGTGTTCTTTGTGTTGCTATATTTTGATGATTGTTTTCTTTATTTAATCATACGTAGCTGCATTCTGAGGGCTTCTGCAGAATCAAAGCCTGAAATGTTAGAATGTTTAAAATTACATGAACAGCTGCAGTTATAGCTCAGATCTTTAGATCTCCGGGCCGTTTGTGTCAAAACATGCAGTGATTCAGAGGTATCAATTTATTAACTGTAACATGACGTTCAGTAAATTTAAATACATAATAAATATGGCTTCTTTCACCTTTTTATTCTATTACGAAATAAACTATGAACCAGTGAGCAAACAAAGAACTTCTAGTAATGCAGCCTAATATCAACCACACTCAAAATGCACAGGATTTGGAAAGCAAAAATATATAACTTACTAATCAATTAGCATGAAGGCAAGGACGCTATCTGACCATCAGCCCTCCGATCTCAGCTCAAGCCAGTGAGTTTATCCAGTCCAGTATTGACTCATGTACGGGATATTGCTTATCCTTCTCTCTTTTTCGTGTTTCTTTTGAGAAAACCCTCTTCGCTGACTCTGCCATAATGTCCGTAGTGATCATGCATGCTAGATAGCGTCATCTTATAGTTAGCATGTGGCTAACTCCACATAGTAAACACAGTGACCATGTTTTCATGTCAGATTCATATAAACGAGTCTGAGTTGATTGTCTTTCTGTAAGTTTGCTTTCAAATATAACTAGTTCGGTTGTCTGTTTTAGTGGACGTATTTGACGTTTCCAGAATTATAGTTTGAGACACGTCAATGATAAAAACAGGAAAGCCGCCGCCTCTTCTTCTTCTTTGTGTTTTCAAGTCCAGTGGAATGATTTAGTGAAAGACCTAAATGTATATAAAAAAAAAATCATATCATATATGGTGTTGGCCACAGCTCGGTTATCAGAGTGGGAAAAATGGTATCAAAACATCTCTGTTCATAACAGCGTTTCTTTAAGTTCACATTTAAACTCAACAGCAAGAAAGTTTCAAATATTCACTTCTGAGAAGCTGAAACCACAAAATCTTTTTACTCATTATTGAGTTTATGAATGCACCAATCTTCAGATGTACATTTAGTGTTCATTGATCAACTCAATAATTAAAATGAAATGAAATTAAAAGCTGTAGCTGTGATTCGCAAGATACTTGAACCCTGCATGCAAGTACCACATTATGAGCTGCTTTAATATCAGTTTGACTGACAGCTGCTTTGTAGATGCATTATTTGATGCCTCACATCCTTTTGTTATTTCTTTAAACCAATCATGACTTTTTAGATGGAAAACCCGATCAGAATCCCTGTGACGAGTCTTTCCCCAGATTGTGGGAAGTTGGGACAGGTACAGGTACTCTCTGCCTGACCACATCAGCAAATGTCTTTGGGTGGGGGTGACCTCGCTGTCCAGGGACATTCTCCAGACGTAATCTTCCTTTTCTTCCTGTTTGTGAAGGTTTCCTGGACCGCATTTGCAGGCTGCAAGTTAAGATCTCGTAATTCCCAGCACAAAAATGGATCCATGATATCTGATCACAGCCACACAGGCATGATCCGTCTGGAAATGAAAAGGTGAGCAAACAATATTAATGAAGAAAAAAAACAAAAAAAACAACAGACTTAAAGCAACATTAAGTTCATATAGATATTATGATATATTTACATTTACATGGCATACTTATCAGATACACTCAGGCTACTTTCTCAGCTCCACCTCTCTAGTCGCAGGTTGGACCTCCTTTTTCCTCCAGAACCCCCTTCGTAATTTGTGTCATAGATTGAAACGTTCCTCAGAGGTTCTGCTCCATATTGACATGATGGCATCAGTTGCAGCAGATTTGTCAGCTGCACATCTGTTATGTAATGCAGTTTTAACTGTAAACTGAATTTGTTCATTTTATTTTATGTTTTCCAAATCATTATTTCATTTTTTCTGTAATTTAAAGAATATATATATCTTTATTTTTATTTGTAAAGAAGCTATTCTTATTTCTAATTTTTATTAACAAATTAAACAATACATTTTTTTAAATGAGCACAAAATAAAGATAAAAAAAGATGCTGTTTTAAGTGTGGACTGGATTTTATTTAGTTTAGTTATTTTATTTTTATTGTACTATTTATTTTTTTTCTTATTTATTTTTCTTATTATTTATTTATTCATAAAGATACTATTCTAATTTCTAAGTTTTATTAACAAATTAAACATTAAAAATCAAGATTATCTTATAAATATTATAAGATGATGCTGTTTTAACTATAAACTGAATTTACATTTTGTTTTAATTGTTATTTAAATTATTTTTTCATCTTATTTATTTTATTTATAAAGAAACTCCTTATTTCTAATTTTTCTAATTAATTTTTAATCTAATTTTCAAATTAAACGGTACATTTCTAAAATAAAGAATATGGTGTTTCAAGTGTATGTTTTATTACTTTTAAATTATTCAGTATTTCATTATTATTACTATTATTATCATGTAGTATTTAATAGAGGACCGATATATCGGGCCGATATTTGCTATTTTTTAATTCATCGGCATCGGCCGATATCCTTGCTTGGTCGCACCGATTTGAAGTGAGGCACATCCGGGGGAAGCTGCATGTTATTGGCGCGGAGCGGCCGCACGTGAAGGACCCCAATAAAATCTTGGAAGTTTCAGTCCTATCAGATAAAAGTAAGGCTTAAATTCTTACGTTTCGATGTCCTATGGCCATTTATTTGCTATTTTGTTATTGGTAAACTATGATGTGTTGCTTCGTTTAGTGAAAGAAAAAACGAATAACATTTAACCGTATGGAACTAGCATAATGCTTTAGTTGGTTATTTGTCATTAGCTTTAAAAACTAAAACATCAGCACATTGCTTGCAAACATATTAACCCCGTGTCATAAGTTTCGCTTTATTTTTCCTGTGTCGGGGTTGTAGAATTTCACTCTGCTTGTGGCGGGAAGGCGGCAGCTCACAAACACTGCGGCGTGATTTGAGGGTTAACGTTACGTCACTCCGCCCCGCTCACAGACAGTACCGTGTGCGGAGAGGGAGACAGACAGCCGAGCAGCCAGATGTAGCCTTTCCAACTTAGCGATATGACGACTGTTTGGCGTGAAAGCACGTATCGCTTTTACTCTGAGCTACAGGAAAACCTTTTGTTCACAGTTCTTGAGGACTTTGTTTTATAATGCAGAAAGTTGTATTTAGAATGTTAGAGTGCACTTTAGATTTTCTCTGTCTACTGTTATTTATAGATTTTTACTTATAAAGTATTTTTATTTAAATGTATATTTAAGTTTACATGTTCCAATTTGCAAATGCTCTAAATCTTTTATATAAGTGATTATTTATTTATATTTTATTTTTATATCTATTGCTTGTTGTTTTTTTCCTTCTTAACTTTAGATAAATATTTTGTATTATATTGCTTTGATACCAGACAGTGTTCAGTAAATGATGTTATGTTTAGAAATCTTGTGTATCCTCTTTTATTATTACTGTGATATTTTAGCATGCAAATTAAAGGGAAAATGTCAAGGTATCGGCCCTAAAAATCGGCCAATAAAAATCTGCAGCATATATCGGCAATCGGCTGACACTGACATCTAAACATCGGTATCTGCATCGGTTATAGAAAAACCCATATCGGTCGATCTCTAGTATTTAAGTTTACTTCATTATTTTATCTTCTAATTATTAACTTTAATTAACAAATTCAACATTTAAAAAAAACAAAGTATGATAAAAGATGCAGATTTTTTAATTTTATTTTTCATTTATGATTTACTTTATCTTATATTTACTTTTATTATTTTGTTATTTTATGATCTTTTCATTTATTTCAGTTTAATTTCAGATACTGTTCTAATTTCTAATTTTTAACAATTAAGACAATACATTTTTAAAATAAACCAAAAAGTCATGTTAGAAATATTCTTTTATAATCAGATATTTCCAAAGCCTGCTTCTTGTCTGCATCCATAAAAAACAAATGTAAAATTAAGAATAATTTTGGTGCATTGTCAGCATCGTGGAGCTTATCATGACGACACACATGTCTTATCTGCAGTCCACACCCCTCACTGTCCATCAGCTGTTTCTACATAAACTGTTATCTCCAATGAAAAGCAAGCCGTAATGTCACAATGTCGAGGACGAGATGTTGCCCCGAGAAGGTCGTAAATGAACATTTCTCTGTTTTGTCATTTAGGAGGAAGCCTCTTCTGATCCTTTCAGATGTTTTAAAGACAGAACAGGGCAAGGCTTATATAGAACGGATTAAAATGCGTCAAACCACGAGCAACAGAGGACGACTGACGAGTATGCAAAGAGAAAGCAGTCAGAGCAAAGAGGAACCTGTGACCCTCAGAGAGAGACGGTCCAGTCAGAAGGAAACCAGGATCAGCACCAGGAGCAAGAGCGTAACTCATAAAAGTAACCAGAAGACAGCTCCCTCGTCCTCTCAAAGGTAGGAAAACACCTCAGGGCGTAGTGAGTTTACCCATCATATAATGCTCTTTACGTCCTTAAAGCTCACCAGTTAGCACTTATATCTAATGTTCAAAGTTATTTAAGCAAGTTTAGCTACTAAAGTGTAACTTCCTGTAGCCTCCTCATGAGGGTACTGCTGCAAGAGAGCCAGAAAAGACTGAAGAATTAACTCTACCAAACTGAAATATGGACGCTGCTAGCAGGTCCCCTGTCCCACATCCTGATGGGTTCCCATGAAACCGTTCTCACTGACCAGCATGCAGGAAGATTTCTGAAAGATTTCACTTGTTTAAGATTCCTCAAAGGATATGTTCCAACCATGCTCCAATCCCAACTAATTTAATTTAATGCATATTTATTGAGTCTTTAAAGGTCTAATAACTGGGTACATACATGCATACACACCATATACGTATATGTATGTATGTGTGTGCACATACATATGTATATACACACACACATATACATACATACATACATATATGCCCATACATAATCATACTCAAATATGCATACACACATGCACATATACATGTATACACATACTTATATATAAATATTTTCAAGACTCATAGATCCATGATGTACAGAAAATATTTCAGAATGCAATCCAATAATCTCACAGTTGAGAAACAGACAAAATCATTCAAGGGATCCCTTATTCTCTATAGTGCTCTAACGTGCTTTTTTTCAGAAGCTTCTTAAATTGTACTTGTAAATTAGTTTCTTTGATCATATCTGGTAAGTTGCCCTACAACCTCACCCCACTGACAGAAATGCACATGCTTTTTAATGTGGTACGAGCTTTCAATTGCACTTCCACTCCCTTTCTCCGAGCCATCTTTGAACATTAAAGGGAAGCAGTTGATTTTTAGCTTTAAATATCATTTGCATTTTTCTGAATTCGACCAAATTCATAAATTTCAATGTTCGTAACTTTAAAAATAATTTGTGTGTGTTCATGATAGCTATAGAGATGATGTTTTCTGGTAGAGATCTGAAACAAAACAGCCTAGTACAAAGCTATTGTTTTTTTGTTTTTGTCTTTTTTTCATCTCTGGTTACATATTACATCAATGACAACTGTACAGGGGGTGAATTTCTTTGTACCGCACCAGATAAATTTATATTAAGCAATAAAGCTGACCAGCTAGATGCCAGGATGTCGTTTGATTGACAGCCATTGGCTCTGCTGTTAGCTTTGACAGCTTTGTCCCGCCTCTTTGCAACATGGCGTTGTCCAGTTTCAGGGGAAAATGGGCTTCAAAGGCTCTCTGTAGAAATCTACAGGTCATGTCAGTGGTTGTGACTGATATGACCCCTTAGCCAATGAGAGGGCAGGGCTTTGGGTAAGGTCATTGGGCCTCATTTATGAATATATGTGTGGAAATGTTCCTACTTCCAGCACAAAATAAGTGTGTGCGCAAAACCACCGTGGGATTCATGAAACCTGTGCACTAGCCAATTTTGTTCTCACCAGCGTGCATATGTTTGTGAATCAGAATTATTCTAAATTGACAGACGCGTGCTCGCAGTTTGAGATTAGCATACTACCACACCCCCATTCTCCACATAAGGAAACTGCTTGCCTCAAGTTGATTCATGAATGAATGATGCAGTTCTGCAACGAGAGAAGTACACTTCAGTTTGTTAGAAGTGATGACACTAAAAAACAAAAGAAAAAAAAAGAACTTTACAAACCGCAGAAATTGAAACAATTGTATCCAAGGTGGAAGCCAGAAAAGGAATACTTTTCCAGAGCGTCTCCTCGGGTATGGCGTTGGTAAACATCGGTCTGATTATGTTCATCATATGGTAATTTAATATATTCAGGCAATGCCATTTAATACCCGCGGGATGACTCAGAGAAGGTTGTGGAACCCCAGCCTGGTCTGCTATTTCCTTATGAAATGTACCTGTAGCCATGGAAACCGAGGGTGGGCAGGATTTGAACCTGGTCTGCTATTTCCTTCTGAAATGTACCTGTAGCCATGGAAACTGAGGATGATGCAGGACTTGAACCTGATGAGGTATTGGATGAAAACAGCGTGTCGGGTGATGCTCCAGAGAATTGCATAGGTGCAGTAGAGCATGTTTAGCAATCGGAAACGGATGATAAGCCAGCCATCATTTTCCTTAAAAATTATTTTAACGATTGAAAAAAAAAGTTAATTAAGTCTCCTTTTAATGAATATGGTTTTCTGCATGTAATTAAGAGGTCTGTGTTTTCTTTTTCTAAGTCAGTTTGGGTTTCTTAATTTGTGCGTACGCATGGTCTGAGGAAGTTCTGAATTTGTTCGCAGCGTAAGAACAAATTTGGGTAAGAAAATATTGATGAATCCCGGATTTGTGCGTCAAACATTCACACGCACAGTTTAAGGACAGATTTGTGCGTCCGCACAGTTAGTAAATGAGGCCCAATGTGAGGAATGGGGAGATGCTCTAAAAGCGAGTGAATGTGAAATTTTAATATTTAATGACTGTTATATTATGGGATGTGTGATAAAAATTGACTCTCATGGAGGTGAAAACAAAACAAACTGAACTGAAGCAGTTAAGAGTTCACAAACATGCCTCAGACTGGAACATAACAGACTCGTGGTTGGCACTTTAATTGCAATTAATTAATAATTAATTTTATTACAAGAAAAGGAATAATTATTCAAGGAGCTTTGATGGGAATGTGAGTGCCGTCAATAGATCAGACTCTGTTAAAGCATTTCAAACAAGATGTGAAAGTGACGGTGCATTAATTTCAGTTTATTTTAAGGAGGATTCATATTTTAATGGGTTTTCAACGAGCCTCTTTTACCAAGAATAATCTTGGATGTTTTCATGCCTTTAGGTCAACTGTCAGGAGAAGACTGCAAAACTCCGACGAGGACGACAAAGAGGACAACCAAGACATAGAGGAGGTGATCATCGGCAAAGACAGTGGCGCTGAAGACACGTTTGCTGAGGTTGTAGGTGGGTTTACTTTAACGTTGAAAGCACAATTAAAGCTGTTTCTTTGAACTTCTCCCCCGCTTTTCCTCGGCCTCTGCTGAGTGAGATTTAAGTGTAAGACAATATTGAATCAACTACTTTCCGTAGATCACAACACAATCTTAGCTGAGGGAGTTATTTATGCAAAACTGTAAAGGCACCAAACATGAGATGCTACAGAAGCCTACATGCATTCAGCTGTTCAGCTGCGATAATATGGGATTGCTTCATTCAGAGGAAAATATTCCAGAATCATTCTGAATTCAGCAGCTGCAACACCTGTATAACCTGTTTAACAGACAAGCACAAAAAAACTGACCAGTGATGGTTGTAACCTTTAATATTATCAAATAAGCACGTCTGGTTTATAAATGAGGCAGCATGGTGGCTTGGTGGTTAGCACTGTTGCCTCACAGCAAGAGGGTTCCTGGTTCGAGCCTCCACAGGGGCCTTTCTGTGTGGAGTTTGCATGTTCTCGTCGTGCTTGCATTCTCACCGGGTACTCCGGCTTCCTCCCACAGTCCAAAGACATGTTATTGTTAATTGGTGTTCCTAAATTGCCCTTTAGGTGTGAGTGAGAGTGTGTATGGTTGTATGTCTACATGTGACCCTGCAATGGACTGGAGACCTGTCCAGGGTGTACCCCTGCCTTTCACCCACAGAGAGCTGGGATAGGCCCCAGCAGACCCCTGTGACCCTGCACAGGAAATCAGAATTCAGACAACCTTTGACCACCTGGAAATTCTTAATAAAATAGATATATTATTAGACATTACATTACCAGACTGTAATCACATTATAATTGGGTCTCAATACTTTTTTTAATTAGGTGACATATTCAGGTGTTTGATCTTATTCATACTAGATGATTAGATCTTTATGATTCAGTGGATGATGTTGGATTTACTAATGTCACAGTACAATACAATACACAGTATTTAGAGGTAATGTTACTTAACCAAGGCATTGTAATGTTTTTTTCTTTATATGTACAATATGTGTTCACAACCATTAATAGAGAATAATGAAAATGAAATAGAAGTGTGTGTGTGTGTGTGTGTGGTGGGGTTGTGTCTTGTCCCCCATGGAGTGGTGGAGCCGGGGTGGGGCTGAGGCCCCCTCCCGGCCCCATACTGTGTCCTTGGTGCAGTGGGTGTGTTGTGGCCCGGCTGACTGTTGCCCTCCCAGGATTCTGGCTAGCCTGGTTCTGTCAGGTCAGGGGAGTGGTGGCCCATTGCCTTTCTTATCTGTGTTCTGGGGAGGATGAACTGGATGGTCGGGTATAGATGATGAATGGTTTATGAATAAATATATTGTTTCTGGAACAGATGGCAGTTGATCCGTTTTTAACGTGTCTTAAAGTGCGTTAAAGATCTCCTGAAAAAAACCTCTGTATAGAATTTGATTGAACAGTACAGGGTTGAGGATATACAAGAATATACTAGTGTTGGTGTGACGTGCTGGCCAATCAGGACGGAGGACTCCCTGGTTCTGTTCTTAGTCTGTCATTGTGGGGTGCTGGTAGGGGAACTGGACTTGTGTGGTTGTGTGTGTGTATATATGTATGTAGAAACATGTGTGTCTATTCATACATGGATAGGAATATGTGTATGTCTACATTCATGTGTATATAAATATCTATGAATAAGAATGCTCATAATGTATATGTTTGTATAAGTGTGTATGTTGGTGCACACTAAATAATGTGTTTGTGTACAGGAGAATACAGGTGCTCAGGATAAATAGCATTTAATATAGTTGGCATATAACTACAAAAGGCATTAATAACTCAGGTATGTGCTAATTTATACTCAGGTGTACCATAATATATATCTATGTTGTGTAAAATTCCTAATATAAATAACTTCTAAGTATGTCATTATTTTTAAAATCTTAAACCACAGAAATAATCACAAGGGTCCATCAGAAAAATGTAGTATTCAGTTCCAGCGGTAGGAGTTCATAAATTGTTATGAACAATTCTAAATAAATGATAATGATAGAAAATAAATAATAGGAGTAAGAATTTCCTTTTGGAGATAAAAATGTATTTTTGAATTTTGAGGATAGAAAACTTGCGTTTGTTTGTTGTCAGCTGTGCTTCTGTTTTAGCTTCTCCGGTTGATCCATGTTTGCTTGCTACAGATTGTGGGCTGTCGTTGAGCTGGGAGCCCACAGAGGAGGCGGTAGGCTGCCATGAATTCTCCCCAAACAGCATCAAGGACAGACTGGCTGACCCAGAAAAAGATTCACCTCACAGACTGGTAGGTGATGAAGAAGACAGCCGAGCTCCTCGTTTATTGTCATGATGTAAACTTTAAATGTTAGGCTTTTGTTCTGGATAAAGCCTCAAAGGGGAAATCTAGCACTAAACTAAATGCAGATTTTACAACATCCATGACTCATCACGATAAAATTTAAACCACAAAAGTGAGCCTTTTCTGGGAGAAATAAGTAAAAAAGTCATCCAGGAAGCGTTGATATTAGAATATAGAATATTAATGCAGTAAGCCCATCAGGAAATCTTGAAGGCAAATTTTCTTTACTCGTAGATGGAGGCAGGATGCTTTTAAGAAGCTAAAATGTAACTAAAAGAAATGTAAACTCAGAAGTGGATCAGCAAGCTAATTAAATTAAAAAGAAGAACTTGAAAGTTAGATTCTGAACTACCTGTGAAGGTGGTCGTTAGCTCTGTAAACTTTTCCTAAACCCATTAGTCATGTCTGGTTTGAGTCAAATGTGCTCGTGCATCAACAGAAACGAAGGAGGAAGGACTCTGGATCCCAGTGCAACGGAACTGGCAGCCCTAGGCACCACAGTGAGAGCATTCTCTGCCACCGCGACAGCGTTCTACGCCTCACCAGGGAAAACGAGGTGGATGGAGAAGTGGTGCCTGCGTACATGAGTCAGGAGGAAAGCGAAGAGGACATGGACCTGGAGAATCTGGACAACTGCATCGTACAGTTCACGGTGGGCGGTGACGACGAAACGGAGGCTCTAGTTCCAGTCATCACTGGCAGTCTGGACTCTGGAGACTTTCTTAGCTCCCACAGACAAAGTTTATCTTCTGGGATAGATGGAACATGTCAAACCAGCTCTGAACCCAGTGAGTACGGGACAGCAGGATTACTTTACGTCCACCGTCGTTAAAATCATATTTGTATCAAGTTTTAAAGAAGAAATAAAACTTTTAATGTTTTGACATCAGCAGTCGGTGTTTGTGAACGTTATCCAATGAGCTGGCTGTTTGCAGTTTAATTTAAAAATGCTGTTTGCATCTTTGTTAAGAAGACAATATCACCTGCTGGTGTTTCTGGATCCCAGTTGAACATCTGGGATAAATTGTGTTTTCAACAACATCCATAAACACCAATCAACATCAGGAAGAGCAGTGTTTCTGAACGTGACTCACAGCAAGAAAACTGTGTTTGCGGTGATAAACATTGCTGGATGTTTCAGTATCTGCTGCTGGTGTTGATGGACCCAACATAAAACTCTGATCACAAACATCTGTCAACATCTGGAAATCAGCACAGGAGTGAGCATTCACAAACACCAACTACAGCAACCTCAAATGACTGATGGTTACAAAGCCTGTCTGAGGTTTCAAGTAAAGCAATTAAAAGCTAAAAAGCAATTTTAGTAGAGACAAAACATTTTTTACTGCTCACCTCATACTGCTTCAGAGGTCATTACAGCTCCATCATCCTGGCCCACATCATCATCATCACGGTTACGATTAAATTGTCGTTTTTTTTTTTTGTTGTTGTTTTTTTTTTTTACCCTCAACCAGCCATGTTGTCATATTTCCCACAAGCTAATTTTTGTCGCATCATCTCAAATTTAAAAATAAAAGGTTTTCATCATAATATTGGGGCTTTTGTACACAAAAGCACAAATTTTTCTCATATAATTCCAAATTTTCTTAAAAATAAGATTATTTTTTTCATGAAATTAAATCTTTTTTTTCATAAAAAAGTCAATTTTTGTCAAATTTCAAATTTTGTAAAAATCAACCTTTTCAAAGCCTTTACTGCTAAAATCACATTTCATCATGTAAAATCACAAATAAAAAAAAACATGCTTGGTTATTTTGATCTTTGAATTTTAAAACAAAGACTTAATTGTATAACCACAAAATTGTGACTTTTTGACTTAAAATTGCAGTTTTCAGGAATTTTTTATTTTTTTTGGGTTAAAATATCAATTTTTCCTGACGTTTTGACATAAAATTACAACAGTTGTATAGTTTCAATGTTTTTCCCTAACATCATACAATTTTAGTATGACAAAAATTAGCAACTTTTTGTTGTAAAATCTATTTCAAACTTTTACTAAATAATGACTTTTGGTCTCCTGGCTGCTCTCCACCTCAGTTATTCCAGTTTTTGATGTCAGTACTGAATCACGCAAGAAGTCGCGTTGAAATCTCGTCGTTTTACACTCGCAGGCCAGATAACATGGGGCAGGCTGGGTTTGGAACACAGGCTTTTAGTTTGTGCATGCTTGCATGAGTGTTTCAAACTTGTACGGAAGCACAATAACGTGAAAACGCTTAGTTTTATTTATTTATTTATTTTTATGTCTTTCAGTTGTGCTGTCCAGCGATGAAGAGGAGAGTGGTGCTCCTCAACAACGCAGCCGATTGGTTCATCAAGTTCTAACGGTGGACAAGGACTCGGTGTTGAGACAAGCGTCCTCGCAGAAAGCTGTTTGTAAAAAGCAGGATTCCCCTGACAAGCACGATGCAGAGGTTGGTAGCAAGTTGGGACGTCCTGGTCACGACTCTGAGTCCCGATCCAAAACAAAGCGTGAAGAAAAGGGGGGGGGGGGTCACTTTATTAAAACAGCAGCATCACTAGATTTGTTTTCTTAGTAATATTTCAAAGGAAGTAAATGTACCACAGTGTCTTTACTGCAGAACGTTTCTTCAGGTTCTCTACTTTCTTCATCCACCAGACACGTACAAATTCATGCACTCTACCCGTTCCTTTCTCCACTATCCAACTCAGGGCTCGTCTACTCGGATATACAGGAAACATTTTTATAGTTATTTTAATTTTAGTTCATTTAATTTTAATTTTCTTTTAATATATTTTATTCTTATATATGCAACATTTGCGCATTAACTGCTGCACCATGGGCCTTTGATGAAGGTAATTTCAATCCTGTATTGTATCGCACATGTCAGAATTAACAATAAGGTTGACTTTACTTGGCCGTACAGCTGACTGTTGCAGTGCAAAATAACAATGTAAATAATTATGATTTAAAAATAAATCTTTAAATAAAGCAATTCCACCTGGTGCAGTTTAGTAGAATAAAAAACACTTTCTTTCGCAACTCCCTCGTAACTAATAGCTGTTTTTACACTTGTAACATAAATTCGCAATTTTACTCCAAAGAATTACAAATTTATGACACTCTTTTGCAACCAAAAGTATCGATATTCTGAAATTCACGATTTACAGAAAGAATTGTTGATTTTAGCACCAGTTATATGGAATTTACAATTTCACGACATAAAGTTATTTTGCGTCGAGAAATTTGATTTTGTCATAGTTGATATTTTATAACAAAGTTTTGTCATATTCAATTAAAAAGCTAAGACTTTATGAAATTTGTGATTTATGACAAAATATACATTAAATTGCAGTTAAAGCAAATCTGCAGTATTACAACATAAATTTGTAATTTTATGTCAAAGTTATTGAATTTTTGAATGTTTGACAAAATTTGCAAAATAAAGGTGCAATCTAAAAAAATTTTTAGGGCAAAATGTTTTTTTTTAAAATACAAATAATATATATTATCATATTACATTATATCAAGTTTCGTCTTTTTCAAGATTTGAAAATGTTGCGAGTTGCGAAGCTGGGATTTTGGATTGTCACAATTTTATCATTTTTTGATCTTTAGTCTAAAAAGTTGTGCTCTGATGTCAAAAAGTGATTTTATGACAAAATGTTGTTGCAGTTAAAACAAATTCAGACTTTTGTGACAAATTTGTAATTTTTTGTCAAAAAGTTACATTTTTGCAATATGTTTGAATTCATGACACAATTTGCCTTCTATGACAAAGTTGCAATAAAGTGAAATTCAATTGCAAAAGTGGATATTTCATAACAAAAAGTTGTAATATTGAGTTTAAAAAGTTGCAACTGTACGAAATTTGTGATTTTATGAGCAAATGTCACAGTTGTGCGCAAAAGACTCCGTCTTACTGTAAAAGCTGTAATCTTAGAAAATTAACAATTTTACGACAAATTATGTTATGATATTTTGTATTTAGTTTCTGCATAAAATCCAGCAGAAGAAAGGAGTTAATTTAGGTTATAGTTAGTTTTGAAAGCTGAGATAAATTCTCTTTTAATGTAGTACGCATGTCCACCACTAGATGGTGCCAAATCCATATAGTTCCAAACCTGCACATAGTAGTTAAAAAATATTTGTGTAATTTGTGTAATTAAAAATAACTTAAACCTGCCACTTGATCTTCTCTCTGTGTGTTTTTGTTTTCCAGCTATTGCAGGTCATTGTCAGAGAGGCCCCGTGCCCACTGGCACCCTCTCCAATCCCCGATATGGACATGAGCGTGGCCTTCTCGATGCTGCACTGTGGAGATTACTCTGGCAGAGCCAATGGCAGCCTCGTGGTAACGGTTCTGCACTTAGCATTCACTTAATGGAAAAGTATCTGCCACAGCTGTTACAAAACTGAGAATTTGAAGTCTTTTGGTGGATTTGCTTTGCATTGCCACATCAAGTTTGACAAGCCTCTTTTTCTGACTCCTCAGATTGCCAAACATGAAATCATCATTCCACTGAAAGGTAATTTCATGAACATGTTATTTATTCTACTTGAGCGACTTCCTGTGCTTCATCCGCTCTGACGTCTTTAATAAGTTTGTCTGACTGCAGCATTTGTGGCTACATTTGTGGATTGTTTGGTGTTCGTCAGCAGAGTAGCTCATCTCGTCTCGTTCTAGTCGTGCTGTCTGCGTTCCTTCCTCTCTTAGCTTAGCAGTCTATTTCAGTGAGTTAAGTGTGTTTATGCTCTTGGATTAGAACGTCTCGACCCCAGAGATTTTACCCTCTGAGCTTCTGTGTGGTTTGATCCTGGCTCTGGAAGTGTAAAAAAAAAGTTAGCAAACAACTGGTGGGTAATTAACAAGAGCAAGAACATGTTTGTTTTGATAATAATAATAATAATAATTATTATTATTATCATCATTATTATTATTATTAGTAGTTGTCATAGTAGTTTTAATATTATCTTTATCATTATTATTTTTATTGGTTTCTTTTCTTTATTTAATTATATATTTATATTTTATTTATAATTATTATTATTGCAATTAGAACCAGAAATTTGATGTAATGTTAAACACCTTCATTTTTTATTTTAAGACCCTAATACCAGTTATCAGTTGCCATGCAGGGATGCATTAATACAGATGTTAATACTGGATATTGATATTGTCTATAAGCAGCTGGATCGGGTAGATTTGGAAGCTGATCTAATGACCTGTGTGATCTGATCACGGTCGATGACCGCAGATGTTTGTATTTGTGAGGTGTGTTTTTTAAGGTTCTGAAGATGAATTCAGCCAACAGTTGTGAAGCTGACCCCGCCCTCTGCCTATCCTCAGACATGAGCGAGCAGCGGGAAGTGGTGTTAACCTTCGACCGCTCAGAGCTGCGTAAGTACAGCGCTTGGGAGCAGGAGGAGCTGGAGCTGCGAGGCCTTCACTTCGACGGCGACGACTCTTGTCCTGGCGGCGCCCTCCTCCTTTGTGTGTCCGAGTCGGCCACCGCTGCTGCACAGCGACAACTTCGACAGCTCTGCGCCAAAGAAGATGGAGCCATAAATGCTGGTGAGACAGCAGGAGCAAACTCTGGGTCTTGTTCATGAAATAAATCACTCAAAAAAAAAAAAACAACACACAGCCCTCTCCACGGACCACCATGTAAGGGGACGTAAAGGTATACATCAGAGACTTGTTGTTACCGTAGCAACCATCCAGACCACTAGGGTCTTCTGGTCCAGGTCTACTCTGTGTCCCCAGAACCAGCATTCAGCTTTAACTCACCAAACATCTGGAATAAACTCCCAGAAAACTGCAGGAATGCTGCAGTTCTTTTAAATCAAGGTCAAAAAGTCTTAAAAAAAACAAACAAACAAAAAACATTTTTGTTTTTAATGTCAAGCCATTTAGATTATGATACAGCACTGTATCGTAACTTTTACTGAATTGTTTTCTATGTTTTTTTTTTTCTTTGCATTTACTGAACGTCTGTTTTATTCTCTCTTATGATGTCGAGCACTTTGAGTGGCCTTGTTGCTGTAATGTGCAGAACAAGTAAACTTTCTTCCTTTCCAGCAGGTCAGCAGTGGACCTGTCTACAGTTTTTTTTCCCCCCAGCTGCGTACATGAGCTTATGTGAAGTGCAGGCCATGTGCTCCACTGTCTTATTTTTTATTCTCTTAACCTTTGTCAGGATCAGCTGGGTCATTCTGCTTCAAATGCTTCAGATGTTTCAGTTCTCGTTTCTCCGTGTGTTGCATTTTATCTTCCAGCAGCATTTACGAACTCCACATGTGGTCAGGCAGAAGTTTTTCTTGTTAGATGTTTTTGATATTATCATTTGAAAAGTGTTTTATTCTCATTTTGACAGGAAAAGCCAGCCCCAACATCTTCCTGACTCTCAGAGACCCTCTGGTGGGGATGGAGGGAGCCTTGTTGCGCTCGCACCTGGAAATCGATTGCATCAAAAATCTGACGCTTAAACAAACCGCCTCAGCCTTCAGTGCAGGCAGAAGTGGCAGTCTGTTGGACATTAATGCTCCTACTCTTTCTATGGACGAGAGCATAGAACTGATGAAAAGCTCTGGACTGGACTCTCACCTGCTCTTCATGCTGGGCTTGACGTACACCGATCCCGAACTGAGCGAAGACCAGGACAGTTTGCATTCTGAGGCGGATGAAATCCCCACAGCTCACATCTGGCTGGATGCTGAGATGCACAAGGAGTCGGAGGCACCAGATGAGCCCGAGGTACAAGAGGAACTAGAAGAGCCAGAGGAATCAGAAGGGCCAGATGAATCAGAAGAGGCAGAGGAATCAGAAGAAGCAGAGGAATCAGAAGAGGCAGAGGATTTGGAAGAGCAAGATGGATTAGAAGAGCCAGAGGAATCAGAGGAATCAGTGGAGCCCGAAGAGCCAGAGGAACGAGAAGAACCAGAGGCACCGCTGGAGCAGGACAAAGGGACAGAACTCGTATTAAAACAGACTCCAGAAGAGGAAGAGCTCCAGAATCCCCCTGATGTAAGTGGTTTCCACATTTCTGGGGACATCAGTCCTCAAAGTGAAACAAATCCTACTTGGATCAGGGGTGTCAACTCTATTTCATCCTGGGCCACATCATCACCATGGTTACTGATAAAGGGCCGGTAATTCTTTATTTTTTCTCAACCAGCTGTGTTGTCAGATTTCTCACGAGTTCCTGGACTCAGTTGTTAGAATGCAAAAAAAGAAGAATATTTGTCATAATTTTTGTCACAAAATATGTGACTTTTATCATAAAAATTTGTTTTTGTACTAAAAGAAGAAATTTCTCTCATCACAAATAAATTTAAAAACTTGACTTTTTGTTTAAAAGAAAAAGTTGTAAAATGCTGAATTTCACAATGTCACATTGTTTTTTCCAATAATTTTTGTCAATAATCTCAAATTTTACAAAGATCGTGACCTTCATCATAAAATGTACTTTTGTACTAAAGTCACGTTTTTTTCTTGTAAAATCACAAATAAAAAAAGTTGACTTTGTTTTGTAAAAAGATAAAATTTTTTTTGTAAATTTGCTTGCTTTTTTTTTTTTTTAATTCTCTTTAGCAACAGACTTTTTTATCATACAATATATCAACATAAATGCTTTTTTAAACTTAAAAATTTAATTTTTTTTGTTGGTTAATATCAAATTACAAGCTGTAAAAATGCATTTTTTCACCCATAATTTCCACTTTTTGTCCTAAAATCACAAATGTTTGTTGTAAAAAAACAAAAAAAAAGTAAATTTTACAAAAATAATGAATTTTGACCGAAATGAGCAACTTTATGTTGTAAAATCTTTTTCAAATGTTTGCTAAATCCTAAGTTTTTGACATAAACCCAGCTGCTCTCCACTTCCGTGACCTCAGTAGAAACATCCAGAAACAGAGTTTATCTTTGACAACAGCTGGTCTGAATACAGCTTCTTATACGATTACAAGCAATGAGTCACACTCGTTATGCTCAAAAAGGGTTGATAAATGCATTTTTCTTATTCCATTCTGTCGTTTGCAGGTACTTCCACAGAACAAAAAGGAGGAGGCCAAACCTGTGTACACACTCGTCCGTCGCAGAACCAAAGGATGCTACTCTGTGTCGCTGAGTAAACCAGACTCCAGGTGGATTAAATACAAACATCAGGGTCAGACTCGCAGGTAAGTTAGCTCTGAATTATCCAGATGTGTGTGTGCCAGTGCTCTTTTATCGGAATTGAAATGTTGTTAAACACATCTCTAAAGCTGCTGATTTCTTGCCTGGGTTGTCCAGGTTGATCCAGTTCCCTCCACCGCCACTGAAAGGTGGAATAACTGTTACAATGGAAGACTTGCAGTGTCTCGACAGCGGCCAGTACCTCAATGATGTCATCATTGATTTTTACCTCAAGTAAGCAGCGTGTTTTGAACCTTGAAGCAGTGACTGGTTCCTGGTGGGTTTGTGGAAGACAGGACTCGTTTGAATTGATGTGGTGTTTTTTTTGTTATTTAAAAAAAAAAAAAAAACAACAAAAAAACAGATACCTTCTCCAGAACACGTCTCCTGTTGTGGCTGAGCGTTCCCACATCTTCAGCAGCTTCTTCTACAAGCAACTGACGCGCAGGGACAACGCCAGTGAGGGCGGCAACAACAGCGACTCGTAAGTTTCAGACTCAGACACTTTCATTAATTCCAAAAAGGGCAATTCGTCCGCAGTTCATATACAGTCCACTCCAATACAGAGCAGAGGCTGATGAAAGACAGCAAGTTGAATAATATGCAGTAAATAACGAGACATTATTTAAAAGTAGCAGAAGACTCGGAGCATTGATCAGTTCTCTGGTGTGCAAGAATCGATTGTTTGAAGATGCTTTTTGCCTTCTTAACCACCTGATTCTCTCAGAGGTAACACAAGAGTCTGACTCTGGTAACCTGCCGTACAGGTTCTTATCCCCCAAAGAATCCACTCAGCTTCGGTTTAGAAATAGCTTGTTCAGATACAGTATTGTTGCAACAATTGCAAGTTAAGAAGGAAGGCTGATTTTATTAATCAACGTTTTCGGTCCCTTCAGACCTTCATCAGGACAGTCTGTCCTGATTAATAAAATAGTTGATCTTTTTGCAAGTCCTACAGTGTGCGGGTCCTTTCCTTTGATTGATTATCAAGGATATCTATCAAGTTAAAAAAGGCATGCAAATTTCTCTTTTTTTTTTTTGTATTGAAAAAATTTCGAACCGTGACATTAAAGTATAGAATGATATATGCATACATACATACGTGTGTGTATATGTATATATATGTATGTATATGTGTGTGTGTATATATATATATATATATATATATATATGTATATATGTGTGTGTGTGTGTGTGTGTATCTATCTATATATGTATGTATGTATGTATATTTACATGTATATATGTGTGTGTATATATGTATGTGTGTGTGTGTGTATATATATATATATCTATATGTATATGTGTGTGTATGTGTCCATATAGATGATATGGTTGGTGGGTAAATTGTAAAGAATAAAATTAAGTTTTCCATTTAATGATGTTCTTTTAATAAGAAAAAAACAGATTATTTTATTTTATTTTTTTGAATATTTACTTTAGTTTCATGAAATATTTTGTTTTATAATACTTTGTATTTCATTAAATATTATTTTAATTTAAAGTAAAAGTATTTATTTTATTTTATAAAATATTATGTTTTTTTTTTTTTTCAAATATATATTTTGTTTTTTATTTATTTCTTTTTTTTTGCCTTCATAGATCCAGAATATTTTAACAAAAGACTACATATCTTTGGTTTCAAAATAAGAGACAGGAAACACGCTGATTAGCTTTAACTGAGTATTTGTATGAACATAAATAATTGACATCAGCAACATTACGTCGGTTACAGGTCTGAATATCAGTTTTCATTCATTTCCAGTTATTTTCCAGTCCTGCGTAGAAAAAAAAAAAATAAAATCAGATTTGGAGGTCTGTGTAAAATCTAAAGAAAAACAGAAAGACACAGCGATTTGAACCTTTTATCGAAGATCTCTTTCTGAAATTCTTGATTGTGTCATTCCTGTTTGAAAGCAGCTGTCAGAGGCAGAGGAGGCACCAGCGAGTGAAGACGTGGACACGACACGTGGACATCTTCAAAAAAGACTTCCTGTTTGTGCCTGTCAATCAGGAGTGAGTTACTTTACAGTCTTTTCTAATCTTGAATACGTGGCGTTTGCTCCTCGTGTCGATACTAAATGGTCTTTGTCTGCTCAGAGCTCACTGGTACTTAGTAGTCATCTGCTTTCCTGGATTGGTTGAACCCAAACTGGAATCCTGGAAAGAAGAGTCACCTGGTCAGAACGAGACCAGTGGATGTAGAAACTCCATGACCACTAATGACCACGGCGAGACGTCACAGACACTAAACCCCAGCGATGGTACGAGCGCAGAAGCAGGTGTCAAGATCAGCTTCTTCAGTAGCTCGCTTTCTCCTCATTGAAACTTGGAAGTCGTGATGTTCAGAGGATAATCTGAAGTTTGTTCGGTTTCTTGTCTTTTAGAAAACACTCAAGAAGAACCCACCAAAGACTTACCATCTGGTCCAGTAGTAAGTCACATTTGTTCAATTCAAGATACCCGAGCACCGTGAAAATAGTGTCCACTGGGTGGCAGCACGCTGCTTGTGGGACTTTGCCAGCGGTGAAACATCTGTCTTTGAAGAACCAGTGATGTTTTGGATGCCTTAAATACCGACTTTTCTTTGCAGAACATTTCTTTCTTTCTCCAGTCCGCCATTTTCTGGAAAGGTGTAACTTTAGATCCCTTCTTTTTTTCCACCTTGTGAGGTGGAGAAAAAGGCGTGAAAAAGGAGGAAGCGCTTGCTTATGTAGGTACAACACCGTCCCCCCATTCTGTAACTGAGTGAGACGTCTGCGTTGCATGTACATTGTCAACAGGATGTGGAAAACAGTAGAAGGAAACACTTTTGTTGGCGCACTCGTATTTTTATTTACTCTCCGTCAACATAATGTTGAACTGGGGAGATGAGGAGATTAAAGAACTTAAACCTCTTCAGGCAGAGGATGAAATTAGTTGGTACTTTGCTGACACCAAAGTGCTTTACATGGAACGGTAGATGAAAGCAAAAAGAGTTAGACAACCAGGAATCACAAATAAAAACAGGTTGATTGTATATAAAATCAGCCTCAAAACATAAAACCAGAAAAATGAGAAGTAAAAGGAAAAAAAAAACACTGGTCAGAGATGTGTCACAGCACTAACAGATGTTATGTTGCAGCATCATCCTCCCTTTAACTTCTGACCTGAACGTGAACCGTCCTCACCTGAATTCTGATTTAGCTGCACAAACTCTGTAATTTAACTATGATTGTATTTCCATTGTTGTAGGCCCCTTTGGATAAAAGCTAAATGTAAAATTAGAAGCGTGCATGAATGTTCCTGAATGTCCGCATGTAATCGTCTAATGATTTAGCGTGAGGATACGGACAAAACGGAGAGGAATGTGGACGTGAAATTTCAGGTTTTATACCCGTCAATTCGAGGAGAAACGGATCAGCACTGACTGTGAGATGAGTGGTGGTCTTGTTTAATTTGTTTGGATACCGGACGGAAGTCACAGCAGAGAAAAGAGGAAGTCTGGAGACGCTGGAAGATGAGAGTACGTTAAATCTTCTCCAGTGTTAAATGTTAAATGTTAAATCCTCTCCACTGTTTGGGTTTCTCACTGAATCGATGTGAATGTAAACCTGGAATCTTTTTCCTCTCAGTTTTGTTCTAATAAATCAGAAACATTCAAAAACAGTGTCGAGTTCACTAGTTCCTCAAAAATGAATGTTTAGGTGTCCGAAAACATGCAGGCTGCTGCCGCCCAGTGGACGCCATCCTCGCAGTACTCGGTTATGCCGTATTTTGTATGTTTTTTTTGTTTGTTTGTTTGCCCAAACTCATTTAATTTTATATGTTGTTATAAAAATCTCCATCAGTTTTCTCAGCATCACATTTGTTTTGTTGTTTTTCAGAGTTGCACAGAAGAGACGTGCCAGAGGAAGACAGTTTGTAAGAGGTGAGTTTGGTTTTTGTGCCGCTACAAAGTCTTCCAGGTCTGATAAGAAGGTCTCCCAGACCCGGAAGGTCTGATCGTGGATCAGAAAGTCTGCACATCCTTATGAAACAGTTTTTACTTTTTATTTATTTATTTAGTTAAAAATATAGACACGGATGACAACATAAATGTTATTCGTGCAAACACAAATACAGAGGGGAAAAAAAGTATTTGATGATTGGAAACATTTTGTATTAAAAAAGAAAACAAAACTTTCACACTGAGTGCAGTTAAACATCTCAGTCAGACTCGGGCCTGGAGGTAAACAACATACATCTGCCATCAATGATTGTGATTAAAACCAGATAAAAGTCGGGTGTTCATGTGGTATTGGCTTGAATGTTTGGGGTTCATCCTGCTGAGAGTCGTGGACTACAAAGAGATAAAGAGACTAAACTGTTGAAAAGTGCCAATCAGGAGAGGAGTAAAAAAAATATCAGAGGCTGTAAATGGACCATGGAACTCTGTGTGACTACCATCTCCTGGAGTGAGAACCAGTCTGGCTGTGGGGTAGGTGGGCAAGATGGACGCTGTTTCTAATGAAAAAAATAATACCGAAACTCATCTGAATGATGATTTTTTTTTTCTTAAAAAGAAAATCATTCAGTCTCCTCAAACCATGAAGAAAAATGTTTTCTGGTCTGACAACACATACGCCCAGTGAAGCACGGTGGTGGTAGTATTATACTTTCAGGCTGCTTCTCTTCAGCTGGACCAGGGACGCCTGTAAAGTTAGACGGGAACACGAACACTTCCTGAAGATGAACTTCCCATCCCAACGAACCGAAGCCCACATCAATGAAAGTTCTGGAACAGTCCAGTCAGAGTCCACTCCTCAGTCCCATCAGGAAGATCTGGAATGTCCTGGAAGGACACATACATGGGGATCTCCTCACTGATGAAAGACGTTGTCGAGTTTTGTCTCTATGAACTTTCCGCTGGAAGGTGTTCAGACTTGTGCAACGATGCTGTGGGAAGTTTTTCATTTAATTTTTATTTGAAATATTGCCAGAAAAACTTTTTTTTTCTTCTGCATTCCTGTTTGTTGCATCATGACTGCCTTTAAATTTTTAATTTTCATTAGGGTGCAGATTAGTTTATTAGCTTCTAACCATCTCAGCATCTGTTTAAATGTGTCTGCATCTGCTGGAGTGTGAACGTTTGATGACTGCAAACATGAACATGTCCGTCCTCTGCAGGCCGTGCATCCTCATCATGGATTCTCTCAAACTGTCGCTCCACGAGCGAGTCTTCAAACTGCTGCGGGAGTGAGTGTCAAGCACACATCAATGAAAGTTCTTTTTTTTTTTCCCTTTTCAATAACTAAAATAAAGCAAAAAAAAAAAAATGTTTGCCATCTGCTCGTCTCTCAGGTATCTGCAGTCAGAGTGGGAGGTCCGTCGAGGTACTTCCAGAGAGTTCGGTCCAGATCAGATGAAAAGCTCCCACTGCAAAGTTCCTCTGCAGGACAACAGCAGTGACTGTGGCCTTTACCTGCTCCAATACGTGGAGTGTTTTTTAAAAGTAATGATCACGTCTGCTCTGACTTTCTAGCTTTATTTATTTATGTTCCTAAAAACAGCATTTCTGAAAACTCAGCCTGAAAAAGGCTGAACCTGTGGAGTTTATATTTGGGAGGCGGTGCAGCAGACATGAGTTTAAAGTTAAAAAAAAACAACTTTATGGTTGTTTAGAATTGGTTCTGTTTCATATTTTGAGGTAAAAAAAATACATCTGAAACCTTCAGGTTCGTCCTGATGGACATGCATATATATATGTATGTGTGTATATATGTATATATATGTATATATATATATATATATATATATATATATATATATATATATATATCTTTTTTCCCCACGCAAAAAAAAACACCCCTACAAAAAACTCTACCACTTCAAA
>JBAMYA010063164.1:0-27380 GCA_037176975.1 Arrhamphus sclerolepis | reverse complement strand
TGTGTGTGTGTGTGTGTGTGTGTGTGTGTGTGTGTGTGTGTGTGTGTGTGTGTGTGTGTGTGTGTGTGTGTGTTATACCGGAATGAAGTGTCAAACAGGTTTGAGGGTCAAAGTGTATGTGGACAAAGGCTCACACATTCTTCGCAGTCACATGTATACAGAGACTGAGACACACAGTGTGTGTGTGTGTAAGTGTGCATGCATGTGCGTGTGTTTGGATGTGAGCCAGAGCAATGACTCACTGACAATTGGGAAGTGACCTACATCTCTTACACTTTATTTCTCCCTCTATCTGCCTTTCTTTCCTGTGTCAGCTGCCCAGTCATCACTTCTCTGCACTGAATAACCCCTCTCTCTGTTTGGTATACTCACACGCACACATGCGCACACACCCACAGTGACGCACACATCTGTTCACTTGCATTCACAGTTTCTCTTGGAATGTGAGGGTATACTGCCCAAGTCTGACCTGAGTGTGAGTGTGTGAAAAGAGGAGGATGTGGTTGGTTTGTTTTTCTGTGTCTATGTGAGTGAATGTGAGACCGTATTGATCCAGTATGAAGAGAGATGCCGTGGAGGGCTGGTCATTAATTTGTTGATTAAATATTAACTAGTTATTAGTTTACTCATTCTAAATACAGCCCTGTGGTATAGCCTACTTTGCAACAGACATCAGCTAGAGCTTTGAAAAAGTTTCAATATGAGGTCAATATAGTACAGTAAAACATGATTATGAGAAGGTTGATTGACTGTGACACAGATAAGATGATACACTTTGTTTAAATTTCATATTTTGAAAGTTTAATGTATTGTATATACCAAAGACGGTATGATTCACAAAGACTCGCAGCGAAAGGACAAATGTCTAGAAAAAAAAAAGCATTGTTACGAGCTCTTGCTATTAGAGGCTGTGCAGACTGTGAAAGTAGCTGTTGATGCCATTTGTGTTCACATTTCTTTAGGCTCTGTTCAGATTATCCACTCATTCACTCACTCACTCACATACCATAAAATCTTAGCTATGTGTGAGACTAACTGGGATATGGCTAAGCAGCTGATGGATTTCAGACTCAGCCTACATACATGCATATTAGAGCATCCTCAGCTGCCAAATCTCAGTGCTCAGATGAAAAGTCATCACGTCTCAGGAAAACCACTGCCATTAGGACATGCATATTAGGACATCCTTGGCTAAAGTACTGTGTCTCTGGAAAACTTGTCAACAGTACACAGTACATTTTCAGCTATCAGCCGTCAGGTCTCAGACAGTAGTATAAAAACTTCATGTGTCTGGAAAACGGGATATGTCAGCCATCACATCAGGACATCCTTGGTTGTTAGCTGTCAACAGTTACACTTCAGGAGGAAAAGTATTGTCTTAAGAAAACGTCTGTTAAATGTTTGGGCTAGCTCCCTCAAACGTCCGGTGAAACGGTGTCAAACAAATGACCTCCAGTGAAACTATGGAAAGTCATGAAACGTCATAGAGAGGTGGCAAAACCAGAAGGTTTTACAAATACAGTGTTGTATGAACCAATTATCGGTTTAGCTGTTACACTGTGTCATAGCTGCTTTTCAGGTTGATTAATAAGCTTTGTGAAAAGTGAAATATTCATGTCATCCCTGTGATCAGCTTATAGGGTGATGGTTTCTTTGCATTGTGGGATGTGAGGTAGACCGGTCAGTTGCACACTACAAATGTACCACATGATCTGTTTTGTTTTTTGTCAGATTGTGCAGTTGTTTGCAATTTGCATACTGCATTTTGACAAAACTAGTAAACATTACAGGGTTCTCCCCTGCTTTTGAGACCATGGTGGTGTTGCCAGTGCAACCACCATTGCTTTCCTTTTTTTCTTTCTTTCTTTTTTTTAAATTTCACTACAAATAACTGTGCAAAATACAACATTGGCAATTTAGGGATCTTCTAAATAAAGACAACAAAAAAATAAATACAAACAAGCATTAAAAATGCTCACAAAAATGTGCAAAGCTCAAAAGCACCACTTTGCACGTTTGGATGAACTGAGAATGCTCCTGTTAGTTAGGATTGGCCCAGTCTTAGAAAAAAATGCGCTCTGATGGCGCAGAAGCTGTGTTGCCAGATTGGGCAAGTCTACATCCAGTTCTTCTTTTGAAGACGTTGGGCTGGAAAATATAGAATTAGGTGGGTTGATAAAACCTGGGCTGCTTTTCTGTTTTTCACAAAATATTCAGGTCAAATTATTCACAAAATAGTTGCCATTATATGGCGAAGAAAAGTAGCAACACAATAAACTGTTATCTCAGGCTGAAACAATTACTTGAATAATTCTAATCATTCGATTATAAAAAGTATTTGTTTAATTCATGTCACCCGAAGTCAGTCTGTTTTAAATGGCCCTGTAATCGCATCACTCCCACTTTGTAGGCAACTGCACAGCTCCGGTATCATTGTTTCATATGGACTGTAATAACTGACCTGCATTTCAAAAAATTTAAGGCAGCGCAAATTATTTTGTTCTCCATAGGCAGTAGCGGAGAATGTAGATACCAGTGTGCGTAACAGGCAGAAAATGTCTAAAGCAGGGATCACTAACTGGTGGATAGTCTGGTTCCTGACCCGGACACCGTGGACGCATAACCAGTAAATTACTGATGTGGTTTTACACTTTGTCAGAACGCTTCTGTTTTCACCAGCTTCATTACTGGATCAGCTGACCAGGAAACGAACGAACCAATGAGATGCAAGTTAAGTCATCCCACATGTTATTAGACAACCAAACAAATAACATTGTGGCTCTTAGTGAGACAGAGACTGGAGAGCGTGAGGTGAGATGGCAAAAGAATATGTAGAAAAGATGGAGAAGCGAGTGAGCAAAAGGCGGGAAAAAAAAGAGACAGGCAGAGAAAAGTAAGTAGTCATGGCAGTCTCCAAGAAGAGAAAGGGGGACGATGAAAACAGCTTTCAACCCACAATGAACAAACTCCTTCATGTGAATTAGTGTGATCTATACTGAAGTAGTCCGTAGTTTGTTTTTGTTTTTTTCTCTTTTTGATATACTATTATTTATCCCAGTGGGAAATTCTATTTCCACATTTGACCCATGTGGGCTGCTGGACCCAGAGTGGTGGGCTGCCGCAGTGCAGCGCCCGGGGAGTGGGTGGGGTGCTTTGGGTGCCTTGCTCAGGGGCAACTCATCTATGGATGTGGACGTGGATCAACAACTGTATGGAATCAACATCTGACTGTCAAATCAAATGAAGGAAAACCATTCAAACATTTCAACTAAATACAGTTGAAATGTTTTGAATGGTTTTCCTTATCCTTTATTCCTTTCTTCCATCTCCAGAAATACATTTCAGTGGCTCTAGATGGAGAGGGATGCAAAAGTTTGCTATCTCATTAATATGCTGCTAAAAAGGAACAAAAATTGCTTGAATCATTGTTTCAAGTAAACAAAACACAACCTTATTTGATGACGTTTGTATTTTGATAGCGTCGCATGTTGAGCGTGGATCTGTGGTCTGCCGGTTCAGATAGTGGCCGGCTGTCCCCAGGGTCATAACATAATCTTATTATACACTGAATGTATGTTTTTATACAAGCTGAACGACAATCGACAGCAGTTTCTGGAGCATTGCTCCTACCACGACCTCTGCATAACCAAGAAGCTCTTCGCCACCAAGCCACAGTACAGAGACCGGAGAGTGTTTTATAAATAAACATTAACCAGTGTCTTTTGTATTGTTAAAGAAGGCCAACCAACTTTTTCACACAGCTCACAGTGATGAGTTCGAAAAGCATCTCCAGTAATGAACCTCAGTGCAGTGTAATACACTGAATCCAGTAATTTGAGTGGACCATCAGAGGCATATTTATGAATGACATCATTGTAATCCAGCACAGATAGTAAAGTTGCTTCAACAATTCTTTTTCTTGCTTACATGGAGAAACAGGATTTATTTCTGCAAAAATAACCACATTTTTTTTGCTTTGCAGAAAGTTTCTGTCTGCAGAAACTGCAGTTATCCTCTGTTTGTTTGGTGCATTGCATGTGTGAATCATACTCTGAATGATTAAAAAAAAAAATAGCTTGAATGATCGATGTCATCTGGTCCATGTACCAGATTTATTCCTAAAACAAGGAAGGCTTTAACATGCTATGTAACATGCTTTTGACATGATATGTAATCTGTGAATTATCTGTTACTAGAGCCAATCCAAGGCTCTAGTATTCCCACATCCTCAGTCACAGAACGACTCTTGTCCAGTAAAATTACTTGTTTGATGCTGCTAGCATCACCAAGGTTTCTTTCTTGATGGTTGAGTAGTTTATTTGGTGATTTTTAAACTTGACTGAAAAGAAATACACTGGGTGCAGCACTCCATCAGCACCATCTTGCAGAAGGACTGCCTCAGCACTGCAAGCACTTGCGTCCACTTCCAGCTTAAAAGGGATGAAAAACTTAGGTGCAGCTAAAACTGGTGCACAGCATGACAAGGCTTTGGCAGCATCACAAGTTTGTTGATAGTCTGTCGTCTGTGTAAAAGGAACATTTGGGCTAAACAAAGACAAGAGAGGCGCAACCACCATGGAGAAGTTTTTGCAGAACAACCTGTAGTAACTGGCCATACCTAAATATAATGGTGCAGTTCACATCAGCTGACATTATGGCAGATGTGATGAAGTTGCTAAAGATTGCAGCATCAAAAGACCCCACGAGAGTAATCAAATGTTTGTAGACCTACCTAGCCCCATCCATCCATCCATCCATCAACTCCCGCATATCCGATATCTGGTCACGGGGGCAGCAGCTTGAGCAGAGAAGCCCAGACACCCCGTTCCCCAGCAACCTCCTCTAGCTCCTCCAGGGGAATACTGAGGCGTTCCCAGGCCAGCCGAGAGAGATAATCTCTCCAGCGTGTCCTGGGTCTGCCCCGGGGCCTCCTTCCAGTCAGACATGCCCGGAACTCTTTTCGAGGGAGGAGTCCAGGGGGCATCCTCACTAGATGCCCATATCACCTCAACTGGCTCCTCTCGATGTGAAGGAGCAACGGCCCAACACAGAGTCCCTTCCGGATGCTACTTAGCCCCACCACCCCAAATTGTGGAATGGTACAGCTTTACAGGACATGGTTGTTATTGTTGTTTGTGTGTGTGTTTGTGTGTAGGTAATATAAGTGCAACATCCATTCTGTCAAGCCAGACTGACCAGTGACTAGACAGTCATGGACCTTTGGAAACACTGGATTGTTGATAATTATGAAATACCTTTCATAAGACACATTGCATAGTTTGGTTTAAAAATAGAAACCCAAATTATTCATCTACAGTTCTCATTTAAATTTGGAATTTACACCATTATACTGCAGATGAAAAAATATTATAGTAGCCTAATAGTTATACAGAATTATTTGTTTGACAATTTTATGTATTTATAGTGTAAATTTCTAACTCCAAATCAATACAAAGTTACCTTGTCTCTGGAAAAGAATCCAAGGCAGTGATGACAGACCATCTAAGAAAATCACACTTTCCATTTACGGACAATTTATTGGCTTCAAGGTTGGATCACCCAGATCGACCGTTTAATAGTGTTTTACATCAGATTTGGTAAACAGTCCTCCCCAGCTGTGGCTGACATTTATCTCACTGTTGGATTTAAACTAAACGGACCTGAGAACACAGACTGGCTGCCATGCCCTGGAGCAGAAATGGCTTTGAATTGTTTTAACCTTGTGTTGACCTGAGTAAACCCTAAGGCTTAAATTAAAGCTTGGCTTGTCTTTTCCCTGTTTTACGGTTTCATGGATATGCATTATATTTCTGTCTATTTGAAGTGAATATTTGTGTTTGGTTACATTGATAGGCTGTGACATTGAGATTTTTACATAGTTATGGTTATTTTGGTTCAGGATTCGCTTTAATTAGAATGGGCACAAAACTGCAATAAAAATATTTCAGAGTGCAATCCTGGACAGTATGTTAAATCTGATCTTTCCTTTCGTCTTTATCTTATCAAGGGGATTGATCCAGTGGTAACATATAGAGGAGGTGGCTTGATTGAAGACTGATAAGCTGCAGATGAAGGAGTAATCACAGCCCAGTGTATTTGTTCCAACTCCAAGCTCTAAGTCATTGTGATTAAATCATCGCCCGCCACAAAAACCATCATTTTATTTTCATAGCCTGAAAGATTTCTGTGTTTGAAGCTGGGATGTAAGCTCCAAGGACACAGTAGACACAATGTGGAGGGAAAAAAAGAATGTGACTAGTCCTCCAGTGGAGCACTAGTCACACTTTTAGTTCTTACTTTAGTTACTTTAGTTCTTAAAAATCTGAAGACACAATAGGGTGGATTTTGTGGTGATAAGTAGAAGTCAACTCAGAGCAGACTATTGGCATAGACCATGTAGGCAATCGCCCATGGCGCCATCTGCTGGAGGGGTTGCCAGTGAGAGGGCAGCCCCTCCAGCAGATGGCAAAACAAACAAAGAAAAAAGTGCAAAGTTATATATTTGTTATTGTGAAAAGAGGACCCAAGCCCTCAGATGCAGATTTTAGAAATATGGAAAAAAATGAGAAGAAGGAAAAGGGGGCATGGTATAGAAATATGTTGTTTTCTAACATTAAGATCACCATTAAAGGGACAGTCATTCTCTATTTTCTCAGCCAGCTACGTTGTCAGGTTTCCTGCTAGTTCTTGGACTTGGTCATAAAATAAAATAAAAAAAATACATGAATTTTTCCATACAATCACAAAATTTCACAAAAACTCTGACCTTTATCATAAAATTGAGTTTTTCACTAACATCAAAATGTTTTTCTTGTAAAAGTACAAATTAAAAAAAAAGAAAATTGAGACTTTTTTCATCAACCAAGACTTTTCATCATAAAGTTACAATTGTTGCAAATTGTTTTTTTTTTCTTTCTTTTGTGTATGTGTGTGTGGGGGGGTTTGACATAAAATGACAAAATTAATAGAATTGCAAATTTTGCATCATTTCAACTTTTTGTCCTAAAGTCACAAATTTATTAATAAAAAAAAATAATAGTAAGTGTTTAATTCAACTGGTGGTCCACTGGTTTAACTGACTGTGAGTTCCCAGAGCTTGATTGCAGAGCCTAACTGCGTGTTCCTTGTTTGGAAAAGAGACTTCTGGCTTCTTTACTTCTGGCATTGTTTGATATTCAGGAGCAGCTTCAAGAAACCAGTTTAAGATGATATGAGCTTTGTGACGTGGTACATTATCTTGCTGGAAGTAGACTAGTAACACTATAGTCATGAAGGGATGGACATGGTCACTAACAAGGCTCTCAATAGGCTGCAGCATTTAAACCATGCTCAATTGGTACTAAGGGGCCAAAAATTGATACAAGGTAGGATCTATCCATGCTTTCATGTTGTTTACAGCAAATTCTGACCATCTGAATGTTGCAACTGAAATCGAGACTCGTAAGACCATCAACGTTTTTCCAATTTTCCATTGTCCAATTTTGGTGAGCCTGTGCAAAATGTAGTCTCAGTTTCCTGTTCATAGCTGACAGGAGTGACACCCGGTGTGGTCTTCTGCTGCTGTAGCCCATCTTCTTCAAGGTTTCACATGTTATGTGTTCAGAGGTTGCAACGAGTGGTTATTTGAGTTTGATGTTGCCTTCCTATCATCTCCAACCAGTCTGCCCATTCTCCTCCAACCTTTCACATCAACAAGGCAACAAGACACTACTGCTTGTTCACTGGACATTTTCTCTTTTCTGTAAACCCTAGAGATGGTTGTGCCTGAAAATCCCAGTAGATCAGCAGTTCCTGAAATACTCTGACCTCTTCCCCATTCTGATGCTTGGTTTGAACTTCAGCAAGTTGTCTTGGCCATCCCTACATGCCTAAATGCATTGACTTGCAGACATGCAATTGGCTGAGTAGCTATTTATTTTATGTGTATTTATTTATGTGTGTGTGTATATACACATATATAATCTGTAATAAAATTGTTGCGTCTCATTTTACATATTTATTTCTGAAGCCAATTGTACTAGTCAACTGTAAAAGCACTTTGGAGTTTATGCAGTAGTTGCTATTGGAGATTAAGGCTTGCGAAATATACATGATCACATTGTTGGCTGTTTTAGGAGACCTGTTTTTTCTCTTTTGTATATACTCAGTAATAATGCAAAAAATATTTCTTATCTGATTACTCAATGTAATAATCAATATTGCAATCCATCATTTTCCACCAGAGGACCACAGTCTCAGATCTGTCATCCTGACAGCCTGGTCTCTTGCCAAAGCCAAGTCTATTAAGTCAGGCAAATTAGCCAGCATTTGAGTTACTTTATTAAATAAACTCATGCCTTAGTGTTGTAATAAATCAGTCTTACGCTCCAGAAACCATGGATAGTGGAAAAAAATCCAGAGTGCAAAAATAAGTGCAGGAAATCTGGACACAGCAGATAATGTGAAACTGTTGTCCTCTCTTGTACTCATTGACTTTTATATGCATATCATCCATTTTTGTAGTAAGTGTAAGTATTTGTTTAAATATTACTCTAATACAGGATCACAGCTAGGAAGTAGATGGGTGAGAAAATAAATAAGCCTTTATTAAAAAGAACAAAGATCCTACAGTGGCATAGAGTTCAAAGAGAGTTATCAGAAATGGTACGAAACGAATCAAGGAGAATTGCAACAAAAGGAAATAACAGCGATCTGGCAGTGGCATTTCAATAATGAAATAGTCAAAGGGACAACAGATGTGGAGAAACTGGCAAAATTAAAACTGGTGTGGAACAAGAATGGGAAGTAAAACTTAACAGAATACACAAGGAAGGAAGCACTGCAAAATAAAACAGGAAGCAAAGCTAAAACCCAGAAACCTCAACAGACATTCAGAGCTTAAACACAGAAATGATAAACAAAACAAAACCCACAATCCAAGACAGTTTTGTCTGTGCACTTCATAAGATGTTAATAGAAGTTCTTGATAAATATATATAATACAAAAAACATTTTTTCCCACCAAATCATATTTTATGTAAAACAAGATTCTCAAAAACAATATGTGAAAGTAATGCTTTTTGTAATGTCTGTAACAGAAACCAGAACGAGAACTGAGACTAAAACGGATGCTGTTGGTGAGACTTTTGCGTGCTGGATAGAGGGGCCTAAACTTTAGGTAAATACAGGTATCCTCATCTTGCTTTTGAGATTAGAGAGTCACTGAAGAGGTATTCCAATAAGAGAGCCTCACCATTTATTTAATGAGCAACAAAAAGTATTACTCAGGAAAATGTAGAGTAAAGCAGCATTTTATTAATGTTAGTATCTGTGTCATGTCTTGCACATTAGCAGAGGTAGAAAAAGTAGGGAAAAATCGCTATAAACAGATGGATACAAACAGTGGAAGAGACTCAAGTGGGGAGCAGAAAGGGAGCAGAACTGTGAAGAGTTTAAAGAGGTCAGACGGTGCTTCAGGGAACTGCTGGATAGTGAGTTAGTGAGAAGGGAGCAAAGGCAAATAGAGGAGAGATGAGGAGTGGGGAAGATGGAGGGATGGTGTGACAGCTGAAGAGGATGAGAAAGACCTCTTCACTTTAATTCTCACTCTCTTTGTAAACAGAGCAGTAGTGGGGTGTTGATTCTCCTTGATAGTGGAATGTATGGTATGATTATTAAAGCAGAGAGGGTGTGTGTGCACAGGTTGTTGGAGGTTAGATGGGGCAGTGTGTGTGTGTGTGGGTGTGTGTGTGTTCGGGGGGGTTGATCTTGGCTTTTAAATCAGACACATGCCCCCATTTCATAAAACAAAGTGACAGATTTTACAGAGTAAGTCTGAAGAAGATTTTCTAACCATCCATCAACTACCACTTGTCCATGTGGAGCAGAACTGGAGGTAGGATAATATTATGGTTTACTTGTGATACCACAGACCACCAGGACAGATCCTCAATTAAGTTTTGCCAAACAAACTGATGGTCACCAGCAGTTACTATAGTTTTGATTTTTTTTTAATAGTTTTGATTTTTATTTCCTTTTTCAGTATGTTTGATTATTTCAGTTTATTTTTAGTGAATTTAACAAGTGCATTCACAGTTTTAGTTTTGAAAAGTGGCTTAGTTTTAGTTTTGTTTTAGACTTATTTTTCATGTTACAGGTGTTGACTTGCAGATGTTAACAAAAACAATGCAGGATGAAAGAATCCTGTCAACAATCCCATGTAATACAAAAATCTTTTATTCTTTCCTTTGAGTAATTAAAAAAAGAAGTGCCAAAGGTTAGAAGGCACTGATAGCCAGAATGCAGTGCAAAAACAATGAATGTCACCAAACATCAGAAAACAAGGCAACATTTTAGTAAACTTTTCAGACAACAATCTTTGCCTGAACGGTAGGGTGTATTGGGGAGGACCTCACAATACCATCCCCATAAATGTGTCACGATACTATTGTATCACGATACGATACATGTGTTATGATATATTGAAAATGCCCCCACCTATCAAGGTAGCAGCAAGCCATACTGCAACAACACACACAAAAGCATGTGCACCACTCCCTCTACAGATCTTCAGTCTTGTAACTTGTTCATTTCAGAAAAAGCCTTGGCCATATTGAAGTTTACACCAACCATCACAGACCTTCTTCTGCAGTTCAAAGCATAGGTAGAATCTGCTATTCTCATAGACTCTGTGGCTGTGCTGCCACCCTCAGGAAATGGTGCATGATGTCAAGAGGCAAGAGTCCTTTGGGGCCCAAGGCAAAAATTCACAGGGGGCCCCTCCAGCTAGTCTCCATCAGTGATGAAAAAATAATCTGAGGTACCATCTCCATGAAACTTAAAAAATAAACCTGAGGAAAGACAATTAAGTCATATTGTATACTTAACAATAGCATGTTAATAATGCCATCTTAAAGGCTTTGTTGTTATAGCATTAAATTCCTCAAAGGCAACTTTTGAATGTTCTTTGACACTGTCCTTCGACTTACTTCTACTTCATTATTTAGTTTGTTATATCAGAGTCAATATGATTTAACATGGTTCCAATACAAAGGATTAAACTATGTGCTGAAGCCTGCATTATGACACTAGGTTTACATTTACAACATAAATAAATACAGTTTTAAGAAACATAAAACCTACTTAACACACATGGATAGTAAAAGAAAATATAAACACCACTGGAACAAAACATACAATGACTTCCATCCATTCACCATAGTAATATAGTATCTAAATTTCTTGTTTATGAATTCTATAATTTGGTACACTTAGCTTGACTGTTAAGTTTAGCTGGACATAACTTTCAGAGCTAAAGAAAAAGTGTTGTCCAAACTATCTGTTTTTATTTTCAGCCTGCTAGCTAAGTAAACAAGTTGATTACAGGTGTCCTCAACCGCAAGACTCAACAGGAGCAGGACAGACTGAGCTGTACCAAATTAAATTAGCTTCTGCAGGCTATTATCTGCGCTGCTTACCACTTTCTTGATGTCTTTTTTTGCCCTTCCTGCTTTTTCCTTTTTTTTTTCTCACTACCAGATGGATAGGTTGTCTTCATTTTGAAAGATGCCCTTACTTGTTGTAGACGCACCGCTACTTGCTGCGAGAGCAAGAGGTGAGAATGGCGCCCCTTTAGGCAGTTCTGCGCACAGCCAATGCTGTCATTGCAAACTCTACCCATTCTCTCTTGCTCTAATTCAAAGTTGGTCACTCTCTGGGGCCCCCTTCTAGCTAGGGGCCCCAAGCATTTTGCCTGCCCTGCCTGTTGGCATGAGGCACCTCTTGTTATGCCAGACTAATCAGGAGTGGGGAGATACAAACTGAAACTAAAACTAGGTTGAGTTTCCCACAACTTTATTTCATATCAGTAAGTTTGTCCCAAGGCTGGTATATGTGTTGACACGATCAAGTGCTGAGAGGTTTAGCTGCAGGTATTGAAAATAGACATAGGATAAAGTTAGGAGGCTCTGAGAAACAGAGCTTAGTAATCCAGTTTGTGCATCAAGGGGAGAAATACAGGAGTGATAAGTCAAGGAACCAAGATTTTGTATGTTTAGAAGCTGTGAATGACTGGGAAATGCAGGTAGATTTAGGTGGAAAGCTTGCTCCTCAGGAAATAGTTTGTACTAGTTTAAAGCTTGATATAGTTTTGTGGTCAGTCAGCAATAGTCGTTTATTTTATTGAGCTGACAGTTTCCTGGAAGATTCAGTGGAGGAAGGTGATGAAAGACAAAAGCTTTAATGCAGACTTGGGAGCAGAAGCTGAGCAGAGAGGGTAGAAACGTTAGGGTGTGTCCAATGGAAGTTAGATGTAGGGGGTTCATACCTTGATCAACATTTTCATTACTGGGGGAACTGGGAATATGTGGGCATATGAGGAAGATGGTAAAAGAATGTCAGATGAGGCAGCCAGATGCAGTCAGTGGATCTGGATTAAGAGAAATAATGTTAGTTGGGGACCAAAATAAAAGTTTAGTTTTAACAAATCTCTGCTCATTAAGAAGAGGGAATGAAAGTAGAGAGAGATGAGGTCCACCAATCAGGCTTTAGAAAAGGAAAACCAGGAAGTAGAAGCTTATTTAAGGAAGTGGATGTGGCCTAATTGACTGTCTGGGACCATACAGGTAAGTGTGTTTGCTCCTGCTAGGTGTTAGAGAAGATAGTATTAGTATTGTCACTACCTGGAGTTTGTATGTGTGGAGTTTGGGTCTGTTGAATGTGACAAAGCTAGTTTGGCTGTGGTAGCCATTTTGTCAGGAGGTAGCCGTTTTTTTGACATAATAATGGAGGTAGCTATTTTGCAGTGTAGGTAATGGAGGTTTTCTTTGTGTGGAGCAGTGACGGCTGGCGTTAGGTAGTAAGTCTGGGACACCAGAAATCACTGTTTAGCCTCCTGGGTGTGTAGTGGGACTATTTAAACAAAACACCGATGAAAGGGGGCTCCAACCTGAAGACCCAGTTATCACTGCTCACAGGGTAGTTTATGGCGCTAATTGATTTTTACTGAGGGTTGTTTTGTTATTTAGAGCACACACTTATGCATGCAGAACATAACAATAGTAGTGATGCAAAATATATCATCCCGCCAATATATATTGGCTGATAATGTAACTTTTTATAACTTATCTGCATTGATGTCAACAAAGTGAAATAAACATGAGAAGAACGTATGGATGTCCACACACATTGCATGTCTGGTGTATGCAGATTTTGAGAGCTTTTGTCTGTTGGTGACACTTGAGTAATAGAGTGAAGTTGCAAACATTATGTATTAAGGATTACAATTAATTAACCAGGATTCATAAATCCTACAATCAGTGTGGTGATGAGGCCTCAAGCACGTAGGGTGCAGGAGGGGGACTTCTTGTGAGGAAAGCATTTAAAATTGAAATAATTGTATAATCCACCTTTAAAAGTTCATTAGATGTACAACTATTCAATAGCCCATCAGGTCACAGTGGTTATCCACCAAAGACATGAAAGTTAACCCCCCTCACCGTCCCACAGGCTGCCCAGGAGCACAGCTACAGTGACGTCCATTGCTGTACTCAGGCAGTTGTGGAGTGAATGATTGGGTAGTTGAAAAGTTGGTGGCACTGCTGTGACAGGACTTGGGGGTGCTCGTATGTCGCCCTAACAATGTGTGCAGCATTGTGTTGGCATGTGGCGCCCGATACAATTTAGCACAAATGATGTGAGATCATCAACCACAGATCCACCACCTGTTCTGGCAACATTTTGCTGGTGTGCAGCAGCTCTCCACTTCATCTCCACCATTGTGTCTGACCATTTTTTTGTCATTTGTGTTGCTATTTTCTGAGCCCATAGCATTGATGGATTCCACCACACGCTTCTGCTCTATTTTTGTTTTTCTTTTACTACTAATGCCAGATGACAAAGTGCAAAAGAAAATATTTTTCCTGGCCTTAATTTCCAACAGGTGTGTCTCGAGTTCACACTCGAGTTCTGCTTGCTTTTTCAATTTTCTATGTTTGGATTAGAAGATTTCTCATGCCTATTCTTGACTCATTATCATTTTCAAATTCGTCTACTTGAGAGAGCAGAAAGAGCAGAGTGTTGTGAGATTGAGCGCATATGCGCTCAATCTCACATTGATGTACTAGAAGAATATTCGTGGAATCGTGCGTATGCACAGTTTCGTGCATCTGAACTTTTGTTGTGCTTTCACAGGTTTCCAGGTTTGTGCATACACAAAGTTTTAGTATGAAATCCATGCAAGTCTTTGTACATCAGACCCCAGATCTGTGCCCTGATGGATCTCTGCATCTCAACCAACTATTTCAAGTACAATAACTAGTTTTACACACAGAAACCAGATGTGCCATGGGCTCTCTTTCACCCAGTGTTGGCAACATGTACATGAGGAATGTGAAAAGCAGAACACTAAACCACTACGAGGGAACAGCACCAAGCCACTGAGTTGAATACACAGCACATTGTGCTGGGCATATCGGAGAAGAGGAAAGTCTGAACACTGGAAACCTAAACACACAAACCAATATCTCTGCTTTGTGATTCACACCACCAGTTGCAGCTGGCCTGGAGTTGCGGACCTCTGCTCTAGAGGTTTCTGGCAAGAAATACAAGCTGGTCTGTCTGACTTCAAAGATGCCCTTTTGCATGTGGCAATGTTGCCACCTGTACTGAAAACCTTCTCAGATGGTGAACTGAATGCACAAGTAATGTTTTGCCAGTTGGTTTACTCTGGGGAAGTTCTTATGATAGACCTTCCAGCAGTCCAGAGGATTTGAGTCATTGTCAGCACCTGGAGATCAAAGGTAGTTGCTGAGCTCCCTCTCAACTACTTGCTGTGCACTCAAGCCTTATGTGTCGGACGTGGTGGGCCTGTTTGAAAAAAAGAAAACTAGCCAGAGACTTCTGCACCAGCCAAGAAAATAAAGAAGCATCTCCAATGGCTTCTTCTCTGGACTCCTCTTCAGCCACAGGTCTCTCTCCCTTCAGCATGTCCAACACAGCCCTGTCGTTGATGTACTCTCTCTTCTCCTCCTGAGTGTACTGAAGCTTGAATCTTGGGTTAACGAGGCATGCCATGTCAAGTAGATCATCCATGGCTGGATCCTTGTAAGTTTCATTAAGGTATCCCATCACTGTTGTCTTTATGCTTCTTGTGAGCTCTGTGTCATCCTGTGCTTCCTTCAAGACGGAAGTGTTGAAGAGATGCATCACTGATTTGAAGAATGACACACTGACGTAGGACATACCGGCCAAGGCATCACTGAATTCAAAGAGTGGGCTTAGAGGTGCATCTACAGTATAGACTCTAAAACATCCACATCTTGCCACATACGAACCAGTGACCTAGGGTCTCATGTGCAAAGACTTGCATGGATTTCCTACTGAAACATGACTTATGCAAAATGCCCTCCGACGCACAAAAAAATCCAGATGTTTAAAACTGTTCACACGCAGGAATCTAAGAACATTTATTTGAACTTCCCAATCAACGTGGAATTGCACACACATGTTTGAGTACCTGACCCCTACCTGTCCACGCCCCCATCTAAATATGCAAATCATATTTAAGTGAACCCTGCACCTGAGATTCCCCTCTCTGCACAATCAGAAAACCGTAGAAAATAATGAGTAGGACAGAATAAAAAGAACTTTAATGAAAGCAAACAGGAGCTGCGACTTTCTGAAGTGGAGGTGCTCAAAAATGTGTTCTTTGGTACGCTGTCCTAAGCAACAAATGCAAGAAAATTGAGTGGGAGAGAGTGTGTGACGCTGTATATATGAGAGAAGCACGCACATAAGCATACAGGGAAAAGAGGTGGCTCAGTTGGAACAATGTTTGTCCATGAACCTGAATTTGGTGGTTCAAACCATAGTTCCTCCTGTGCCAAGATTCAGAGTGGAGGAAGGTTAGTGGGAGTTTTTTTGCACTTTGGAGCTGTACTGCTACAACCCCAAAGCACTATATAAATGTAATCCATTTACATACTATTGTTTCAAATTAGTGAAGACGTTCAACAGAGAAAGGGTGAGTCTGATCAGTCTGAGGACTGATAACAGTTTCCCAACATCACCTCTAAGTGTCGCTAAAATAACAACAGCTGTAGAAATGTGCGTACGCCAGCCATGAAGTTGGCATGAGGCGCCACACATTCCCATGGTCGTTTCACTCTTGATACATATGAAGGTTGCCATGGAAACAAGCGAACACCACAGGTTTGTGCGTACAAACCTATTGTCCATGAGGCCCCAGGTCTTCTTGTCCTTTGAGAGAACGTCTGTGATGCCCCTTTGCTGCTCCAGAACCCGAGAGAAAAATCGCAGTTCTCCTGATTAAGTATATTTGATTGATTACATCTGATCTGATTATATCTAGAATAGAATAGAAAGAGCCTTTATTGTCCCACAAAGGCGAAATTTAGGTGTAACAGCAGCATCAGGTATAAAGGTTCACACAAAAAAGCAAATTACCAAATTTGGCAAGTTATCTCTTCCAATGCCAGTAAAACACCTTTGAATTTAAATGAGAGAATGGCTGCATGTATAATCCATACAAATATGAAGATCTAATTGATTAGCCTTTAAAATGACTTGTGAAATCACCTAATCAAAATTCTAGGCCAACTAAGCATAAAGTGATAGTACATTATCTCACATAAATGAGTAGACCCCTCACATGTTTGTAAATATTTGATTATATCTTTTCATGTGACAACACTTAAGAAATAGTAATAGTGAGTAAAGTAAAGTAGTGAGTGTACAATTTAAAATGCACAGTATAACACATGCTCAATTACACCCTTATTAAATAGCATTTAACAAATATATCAAGCATAAATTGCACATAATAAAAAGAATATAAAAAATATATAGTGGCTTTGGACAAAAATGTTAGCTAAATGAATGTAATGTAATAAAAATAGCTATCAAAAAACATACATGCACCACTATGATAAAGTTCGTTTAGGTTAAGCCAGTTTTTTTATGAAGCATATCGTATTTCTTACAGAAATGATTTTAGTAATAAATCCTCATACCATAAACAAAATAACGTAACACTGAAGTGTATTTTAACTGTATAACTTAAAAAGAGTAGAGTTTAGTCAGTGCCAGAAGCATTGTAGTCTTGTCCATGTGTTCAAGGCTTTGACGTTATTGATCCTGCTATCTGTGGTGACGCAGACCTGGCAGTAGCCGCTAAGTCCCCAGGAGATGAGCTCACCTGTAAGTCCGGCTGTAATAGCTTGTGTGATTCTTGGGAAAATAGAGCGTCTGGAGGCATAAGCTGACAAGATTCCAATCTTGGTTAATAAAGTGAACTGTCAGGCTCAAGTATGGTTCCAAGGTTCTGCTTGACCACAGATCAGCTGTGGTCGCAAATTTTGACACTGTCTTCAGTTGCTCCTCCACCCTTTCTCTAACTTCACCATTAAGTGCAGGTATGGCTGTGCGAGAAAAATATTTCTGGCCGGGCAGCTGATATCTGTGGTGGACAACTGACATCATTTTCCTGAAACCCATATTTTCCACCGTAGTAAACAGCATCATGTCTTTAGCCAAGAAATTTGTCACGGCCTTGGTTATGTCTTTATGGCGTTTGGAGTTCTTGTCATAAGGCATGAATGCAGCGATCTGTGTTTTCTGCATGGGCTTCTCTTTTGACACAGCTGGGACTGAGGTGATGCCTCAGCGACGCGTTGGCTCAAACCTTTATGGTGCTTCATCTTCTGACTCTCAGCATATTCCATCAAGTGGAAACTCTTCAGATGGTGGAACAGGTTCAATGTGTTCCCACTGCTAGAAGGCACGACTCTCCGGCACATTTTGCAGCACACTGAAACCTGAAGTTTATCCAATCGTAGATAGCTGAACCACTTCCAGACCACCGAATTCATCTTTCCTCTCTTATCAACTATGTTGTCTGCTTTCTCTTCACTTGTGGAAGCATGTTCAGTCGTGTTTGTATTATGGTCACGAGCACTCATTTTGTAGCTAAAGCTTTCCACGTTGGAGCTTAGCCTAGCCTACTGCTGCTGGGCTAGGTTCCATGACTAAACTCACATAGCCAATGTGTTGCGGTTCTGCCCCATGAACATTAGTGAGTGAAACGCTGTAATCACATACTGTTATTTGAATTTCCCTTCGGGGATTAATAAAGTTCTATCTGTCTGTCTGTCTAACTAATGTATATTGAAATATCAGAAATGTGTTTAAAACTCATATCACCATTATTGAATAAAAGGATATCGTGATACATATTGATATTGAATTATTGTCCTGCCCTACTCCTACCCATGAGGTTTCACAGCCATTCATAGTTGCAGTTTCACAGCCAAGTAAACAACAAAAAGTAGACAAGACTATAAGGACCCACAAAGAGTAGCAGAAAGGTCATTTATTTGCATATGATTCCAACAGCTTGTAAGCTCAGAATTCCCCGCCATTCAGTTTGAACTGGGAAAGCCTTCTGGGTGGAAAATGCCCTGATTCAAGCCTTTCAGAATTACCATGACTGAGAGTTTACACCAGCGTAATACAAATGCTATTTCAAAGCATCTTAAATGAAAATTGCCTGCATTGAATCCAATGCTATTACATTTTTATCACCACATTATGCATGTGATCATGTACTGTCAATGTAAAAACACTTGCTCTCTGACTAAACCCAATTATCTCTCTTCCTGCAGCTGTAGAGACTGAGAGCACAAGTTCTGGGGAAGACCTGCTGGTTCTCAGCCCACCCTCACCTCCACCGCCACCTCGGATCTACAAGCCCTGCTTTGTATGCCAGGATAAGTCTTCAGGATATCACTATGGAGTCAGTGCCTGCGAGGGCTGCAAGGTGGGCAGCTGAGCGCATGCTTGAGCCAAACCTAATATATAAATGCAACAGAACCACACTCAGTCTGGGTAACGTGGCACATGAAAGCATTGATCTCAGCCACAGCTCGTATACCTGAATGAAAGATCAACAGTGAGACAATCAACTATTGCATAATGTGACAGAAAAGAGGTCACAACCTTTACTCTACACAGGATCAGTAAGCTTCTTTGCTTTCTCTAATCCTACACACACACTGAATGTGCTTATACATTTATTTACTTTGATATTGTGAGTGGGATTTTTTTGTGCTTGTGGTCCTGCTGCTCTCCTGATAGACTGCGTAATGATCCCATACAAGCTCTGCAAACAAAACTGATTCTTCTTCATTCATTTCAGTTGTTGCACATTACTCAGTTTCAGTTCTAATTCAAATAGTGGCCATGTTTTCTATAACATTAGCTGTTTTAATTCAGTTCCCCTTCACTTGTATTTCACTTATTATTTTCATTTCTTTCTGGTAGGGCTTCTTCAGGAGGAGCATCCAGAAGAACATGGTGTACACCTGCCACCGCGACAAAGCTTGCATCATAAACAAAGTGACAAGAAACCGATGTCAGGCCTGTCGGCTGCAGAAATGCCTCGATGTTGGCATGTCAAAAGAGCGTGAGTATTGTCCGTAGATCCAGTTCCAGCTTGTATTTGGAAAAGGTGTGGTTCTGAAGACATTTTACTGCTAAATGTTAATGTTTCGTCACATTTTAAGCTGCTTTTGTTGTCATGTGATGAAGCACAGTATTGCTCATTGTCACACCTGTGTTTTTTTTCAACAGTGAGATATTAATCTTGGTATGTGTCACCCTCTGGTGGTTGTACACAGTTAACACATGCCCAAAAAATACACTGCTTCTGTGTCATCATCCCATTGGCTTTTAACCATTAAAATTGATTCCCGATATTATTTTTTTCCCCCCATAAATCTTCTCCCGATGTAACAAAAGCTAAAATCTCTAGAAATGTTACCATACAGTAACATTTACAGTGCTCATTTCCCATAATGCAGTCAACAACAACATCTTAGTTACAGATGTCTAAAACAGTCAAAATTGTGGTGGGTCCTTCATGTGTGGAAAAAAAACCAAACATGGCCAAATCACTTGCTTTAAAACAAAGCTTGCTAAAGCTTCCATCTACGCACTTCAACTGTTAAGTATTTTTGTTTAGATCACTACACTTTTTTAACTTTGTAGTCCCTTAACTAACAGTATGGTGGCTCTAGTTATTTTTGGACCAGAATAATTTGTTCATGATTTAAATAACACTTCAACACTGTTAGTTTAATAAAAAAGATAAAATAAAATTTAAAAAAAAAAGGTTTAGCTTAGCTAAAAGAGGGAAAACAAGGAGAATCAGCTGCTCTGGCCACAGGCACCAGAAGCAGCCTTGTTTTTTAGCTCTTATAGTCATAACAATGAGGTTTCACAGCAACTGACTGGGACATCAGGATAGATAGATACATAGATAGAACCTTATTAATCCCTGAAGGGAAATTAAGAATAAGTTTTTACTTTCAATATGGTCCTGCACATAACAACCTGGAAAACATCATATCGTTTCTTTTGGATTAGATGTTTTCCATAATGATTTTTACAGGTCATGGTTTGTTGGTTATTCTAACAAATTTTCAAAACAAGCTGCTGTTTGTAGCATGTCATCCCAGCCACATACAGGCAGCATACTTCACTGAGGCATTTATGTTCTCTCTTTTATCAGTCCGTGAGAGATTCCTGGTTCCACCATGCCACTGCATATAAAAAGGGAGCAACCAATTATAAAAAAAAAAAAAATCTACTGCAGCTATGATGATTAGTTCCTCCCTGTATCACTTCCTCACTTCTCCCCATCGCTTGAGCATGAACCTCACACGCCATGGGAGCATTTAAATAATTCTGCTGTGCTCATCATCACTCTTAATGAGAGCAGCCTCCCTTCATTTGATTTAAAACAGATGCTCAAAGTGAGTTATGAATGTGAATATGGGGAAAAAGTTTGAAATTTCTGAGCTTACTTTCCCCTCTTGGTTTCTACCAACAGTGGTGCGAAATGACAGAACAAAGAAGAAGAAGAAGGAGGAGAAGCGGCAGGGGGATTCAGAGATCTATGTGCTGTCAGCAGACACAGAGCAGATGATTGAACGTGTTCGCCGGGCCCATCAGGTCACGTTCCCCTCCCTCTGCCAGCTGGGAAAATACACCACGGTAGCCTATTCATAGAAACACCAGCACTTCTTACAGTATAATTTAACAAAGATATCTACATTAGGTATGGGCTGGTCTGAGAATCTAATGGTGTGATAACCTTCAGCAAAAAAAAACGACAAAAAAAACAATATCACAGTGATCACACTATTGCAATTGCAGTTCTAAATTTATTAACTGAGAGCAACACTGAATAGAGATTCTATAATATCAGTGGTGGTAGAGCGTGCTGAGAGTGTGCAACTTGAGTGTTCGCTTGGACACACACACACTCATTTATGAGTCGCGTTCTCTCCAAAACACAAGCCACAAAGCACCAGGGAGCCAGCCAGCCATTCATAAAAATAGTGAGCCAACTTGTGGAACTTGCATCACAGTTCACCACGATTCAGTAGTTATTTGGTAGAACTTAAAGCGATTCATGTTTTTCCATGACTTTGATGAGACATGAATAATAGATATTGTGGGAATAGTATGGCTCATTTTTTCCTAATGGTTTGAAACTGTAACTTTTTCAAATTGAGATATACCTAGATACCAGTAGCCACCCCATGCCTAATCCACTTGCAAGTAACTTAGAAAAAGAAATTAATTAAATGTCTTGACAAATCTGTATGTTCTGTCTCACTAAACCCTACAGAACAACAGCGCTGAGCACCGTGTTCCTCTGGATGTCAATCTCTGGGACAAGTTCAGTGAGCTGTCAACCAAATGTATCATTAAAACAGTAGAGTTTGCAAAGCAGCTTCCTGGTTTTACAACATTGACCATCGCTGATCAGATCACCCTTCTCAAAGCTGCCTGTCTCGACATACTGGTGAGTTTTCTGTAACACTGATGGAAATATTTCTCTAAAATGAATCTATCATGTGAGAAAAGTGAGATTTATGTCACAGCAGGAAGATGAAGATAAAAAGACTCTTCTGAATAATTTATTAGATCCTGAGGATCTGCACTCGCTACACCCCAGACCAGGACACCATGACGTTCTCTGACGGCCTGACCCTAAACCGAACCCAGATGCACAATGCAGGCTTTGGACCCCTCACAGACTTGGTTTTTTCCTTTGCCAACCAGCTTCTCCCCCTGGAAATGGATGATGCAGAAACAGGATTACTTAGCGCCATCTGCCTGCTCTGTGGAGGTACTCTGCCAGTCTGAAGAATATGAATGAAAAGACAGGAATTAATCAGACTTATTTACGTTTGAGGCTTTGCGTGATGCAAAGCTCTGAAGACTGTTGTTTTTACTAAAAGAACAATATGTGTCTGTGCAGACCGTCAGGACCTGGAGGAGTCAGAGAAGGTGGACATTCTTCAGGAGCCAATGCTTGAAGCCTTGAAGGTTTGATATCAAACTATTATAGCATTACACAGGAATTAGCTGCTGCTGTACCCATCTGCTTCATTGTTGGACATCTTCCTCATTCAGTTTGTTTTCTTTATATCTTTGTTGGAATGAAGGTTTGAGTTGATATTGCCTTTCTTTCATCTCAAACCAGTCTGACCACTATCCAAACTCTGATATCAATGAAGCATTTTCATCCAGAAAACAGACACTCAATGAATATTGTGTCTCTATGGATCATTCTCTGCAAACCAGATGATTTGTGGTAAAAAAATCTCAGTAGATCAACCGATCAGCCTCTTTAATATTCATACCAGTCTGTTGGTCACCAACAGCCATGTCAAATTCAAAGTAATATAAAGAAGCCCAATCAATGTTTGTTCATGTGAAAATATTAGTTTCATTTTCAAGGACTATTTGCTTTCTCCGATGAAGTGTTGTATAGCTGTAGTGGTCTTCTGTCCCCGTTGTCATCAAAAAAACAGCCAAAGTAACTTTGGACTTCCGTGGGACAAGTGCAGATGATTTCACGTCACTGTGTCAAACTTCAGCATTGATGAAGCTAGCTCAAAGATCTTTACCGTAGCTCTGTATAATTACGGTAGAGAAAGTGAAAGAACGATGGCGCAAGAAGCCAAAGTAAATCTTAAATAGCATCATTAAAAACAACTTAACGACCACAGAAAGTTTCCATTCACTGTTGGGTGAACTGTTAGGTGAAAGTCAACCTAAACTGACCTAAAAGAAGAAATGTTTAGTCTGATTTAATGTCAGACAGGAGAGGGGTGGTATGTGTCTTCCTTCAGTCTGGTTTCGACTGTTTATAGAGGCAACAAAAAAGATAAAAATGGCAAACTTTGTGCTGCTTTGAATCACCTTTGCTCCCTATTCTGATGCTTGGTTTGAACTTCAGCAGGTCATCTTGAGCATGCCAGTGAGCTTAAATGTATTAAGCTGCTACCATGTGATTTGCTTATTAGGAATTTGAACAACTGAAAAAAGTGGCCAGAAAAATAATTTCTAAATACATGTTATCATACCTTCCTCCCACAGTCCAAAGATGTGCTTGTTAGGTTAATTGGTGTTCCTAAATTGCGCTTAGGTGTGAGTGAGAGTCTGAATGGTTGTATGTCTTCATGGGGCCCTTTGATGGACTGGCGACCTGTCCAGGGTGTACCCCTGTCTTTCACCCAGACCCTGTACTGGAAATACCGGGTATAGATGATGGATGGGTAGATGTTACCATACCAAACTCAAGCTTTTTATGCACATAGGACTTATGTTTTTATTCCATATTCTTTATAGATTTATGTGAGGAGGAGGAGACCCGATAAACCTTGTATGTTCCCCAAGATACTGATGAAGATTACTGATCTCAGGAGCATCAGTGTGAAGGGTAAGGCAAACGCATACTCAGTCACATACTGTATACTGTACACTGCTGACTTTGTAGCTGCTTTTATTTAGAAGAACCTCAAATTAGAAACATGGGTACATTCACTCCAGTGATGGTATTTGAGGTGGGCCACTGGTTGGTAAACATGGAAAGTTCACCAGCAGATGCTGCTTAATTATACTTTTTATTTTTCCTGTTAAGGTATTTTTTTGGCTCTGGTAGCCTTTTACTGACAGTGTGCAGATAGGAAACAGGGCAGAGAAAGAGACGGGGAAGACACGCAGCAAAGAGTTGCAGGTCAGGTGCCCTCCAGTCGTCTTTGACAGATCAGGCTGTCAAAGAGGGCTGGTGAAGAAACGCACTCACTATCAGTCACACAAGAAAACTAACATTCGCTGCTGAATTAAATTACATATACATACATCCAACATAAGGTGTTGCCAGATCGTGGCACTAACCAATAATATATATACATACAATTGTTGTTGTTTTTAAATAAAAAAAGAAGACGAAAAGGGGTATTTCTCCAGCAGAACATAGCTCACATACAGCAAATAAAGGCTATGTTTATAAAGCTTATGCTTATCCATCGTAGCAGCGGTGCAGGCATCTGATCGGTTCCTTTAGGTCCCACCATGCTACTATTTAAATAGACAGACAATTCATTACCAGGAATAATGGCATCTGCTGTTCCCTGAATCACTGCCCCATGTCTCCATCTACTAAAGCTAAGTCCACCACCACAGGCGCATTTCCTCAGTTTAAACACTGATACGTTTCTGTGTTCTATTGTGAATAAAATATGGCCGCATGAGATTTGCAAATAATTTTACTCCTAAAAATTGTTTGGTGATTACATTTTTTTTTTCTTGACAGGTACAATCTCTGAAATTGCTGTACAAATAACCTTTTCCAATTACTCTGATTCATTCTCACACTTGTAGGAGCAGAACGGGTGATCACACTGAAAATGGAAATACCTGGCTCCATGCCTCCTCTCATCCAGGAGATGCTGGAAAACTCTGAGGGACTGGATGGACATGGGGCAGGGGGTGCTAAAGGAGGAGGGAAAGGAAGAGGTGAAAGCGGAGAACAGAACAAAACAGAACAGGGACACTGCCATCCGAGTCTGTCGCCTCAACCAGTACCCTCCCATAGCCCGAGCCTCTTACCCCGCACTCCTCATTCTCCTCTCTCCTGAATCTTTGGTCTGGACGCTGATGAGACAGCATCTTGGGGACTAAGCCAAGTATCATTTGGACAACTCACTTATCTGTGGAATCTGTATGTGTGAACCCATAAACTGGGTTATGGGGTGGTTTGTTTAGTCCACATTTATGCCATGACGTTTGTGTTCAGATGTCATGGCTCTATACATGAAATGCAAAAAACACAAAGTCACTTTTTTGTCATCATATATTAAAAAAAAAACTAATTATATGTAGATGTTAAGGCTAAAAGATGGGTGATATTGATACTCAGATGTATATTGGAGAAGATTCTTCTCACATGTACTGCATTACAAAAGTCATATTTCAAATACTAAATCATCTCATGTAATATTTTGTGTATATACAGTAACAGAGGCTGTAACAGAAGTTGAAACTTAGACACTGAAACACAAAGTTCCAAAGTTATTTTTGTTTGCGTGTGTATGTATGCATGTATATATGTATGTTTGTATAATATATTGCCCAGTGCAGCTATCCAACCCATTGATACAGTCACACCACCATAAACCTCCAGTTTCCTTTCTCCTCAGACAAAGTTTCAGACAAATAATAAAGCTTCACTTAAATCTTATTCATTGGCATAAATAAATTAAAACAAGGTGGGTGTATTTCTGTGCTATGTTGGAAGAACACCTGCAAGTAGATATGTACTACTACAACTCCAATGGCCTCAACAATCTGTAAAACTTTTTTTTTTCTTCTCTCTCTCTCTCTCTTTCATTCAAATGTCTGCTTTTTGGTATAGTTTCAACCAAAGCTGGGTTATGCTTTCATGAAGGTGATATTGATCCCTGTTCACTGTTGTCTGTGTTTACACCTGCTAGCAAACATCTACATATACAAGCTCTAGTGTTTTTTTTTTGTTTTGTTTTTTTAGAAACAGCACCAATTCATGTCAAACTGCCTCATATAAACCCCCGCTGTCAGGTACTCTGTTTATATTTCAGTGTTTTCCCTTTTAAAGTGTGGTACATTTGAAACCGGAAGCTTATGTATGCTGTTCAAAAAAAAAAAAGTTCTGTTTGCTAAATGCCAGATTAATGAGAATTTTTTTCATTACTTTCTTCAAAGTCAGACGTTTACATACATCTCCTTAGTATTTGGTGGCATTTTCTTTAAACTGAATGAATTGTGTCAAATGTTTTGGATTTCCTTGGAATTTTGTTCCATTGCTCCTGACAGAACAGGACTGAGATCAGGGCTTTGTGTTGATCACTCCAAAAACAGACTTTGTTGTTCTGGAGCTGCTGTGTAACCAGTTTCGTGACATTATTAGGGTCATTGTCAATTTAGAAGACCCATGTGCAACCAAGTTTAAACTTTCTGACTGATGTCTCGAGGTGTTACTTCAAATTTCTACATGATGCATCTATTTTTGTGGCGTTCACTAGTCACTCTTCCTATTTAATAACAAAAAAAAATCCACGAGTCACAATTGGGATGGATCTCAGGTTTGAAACCTTCCTCCTGTTTTCTCCAAATGTAATGATGGTTATTATGACTAGACAGTTTACTTTTAATTTCATCAGGCCACAGGACATGTCTCTAAAAATGAAAGTCTTAGGACCCATGTGCATTTGGAAACTGGAATGTTGATGTTGGAGTAATGTTTTCCACATTCATCTCTGGGACACAGAACCCACCTCCTTCCTGAGCCCTACGATGGACATTCCGATACTTGCGTGTTATGTGTTTATACCTGCTTATAATCATTTGAACAGAGAAATATGACACCCTCAGAGATCTGGAAATTGTTCCCAAAGATGCACCTGACTTGTGGAGGTCCACACTTCTCTTCCTCATAACTTGGCTGAATTCTTTTGATTTTCCCATGATATCACACAAGGAAGCAGTGTATTTGGGGTATGCCTTAAGATATTGCCCGAAGTATTATCTCACCTACCTTGACTTGCATATGAACTTAAGTGACATCCCATTTTTAATCCATAGGGTTCGGTATGACTACGGTTCACCCTCTGCAGCTATTACAGCTTCAGCTCTTCTGGGACGGCTGTCCACAAGGTTTAGGAGTGTGTTCATGGGAATTTTTGACCATTCTTCTAGAAGCACATTTGTGAGGTCACACACTGATATTGGATGAAAAGGCCTGGCTCTCAGTCTCCGCTCTAATTCATCCCAAAGATGTTCTAATGGGTTGAGGTCAGGACTCTGTGCAGGCCAGTCAAGTTCATCCACACCAAACTCTCTCATCCATGTCTTTCTGGAGGAGTGAGGAAATTTCAAAACTGGACTTGTTGCACAGATGGAATCCTATCACAGTACCACACTGGAATTCACTGAGCTCCTGAGAGCGACACATTCTTTCACAGATGTTTGTAGAAACAGTCTGCATG
>JBAMYA010063134.1:0-27383 GCA_037176975.1 Arrhamphus sclerolepis | reverse complement strand
TTGCTGGATTTATGGAAAAACATCAACCAATATTGCATATCCATAATTATTATAATGGATATAAATAAAGAATACTTGCACTATAACGTAAATTAGAAGTGTAACACAACAAACTGTATTTTTTAGGCCTATTTTGAGTTTTTCTCGAATACAAATACTTTCCCCCCCTCAACAAATACAGATACAAATACCAGCTGCTTTGCACACCCCTACTTTGAGGGCATTATTTTGCATTTATGGATGGCAACAAGATCTTATTTAGATGCCTAGCAATGTTGGTGGATTTGCTGTGACGTGAAAATATGCAAGACCGTTGCACGAATCAGCAGAAATGTCAATTGCTCTGAATTTTCTAGTTGAAATATTTTAAAATGCCTCTTGGTCAGGATTATAAAATACAATGAGGCTGTCGTAAAAGAAATACAACCCATTCATATGAGCTCTGGTTTGAAGAAAAATCATCGTCCCCAAGGTCAAAGATCTTTAACCAAGAATAAAGCTGAGGGGTGGCTAGATTTCAATCTGAAGTGAAGGGACAGAATGGTTTCAATGTCCACGGCAGTGACCTTCTACAAATGATGATTGATACAGCTCTATTTATCTCATCGTCTTTCCCAGGCTGCATCAGTCACCAGAAATATGAAAAGATGTTCTGTCTAGGATAGAGGTTAAACAGTGCCGATGTGCATCAAACTGTTCAAAAACCAAAATGCATCTTTATACCAAGCGATTAGTTATCAGCTTCAGCAAAGCAAATGTTACTTAATTTACTTTGATCACAGAACAGTTAAAACCGAGAGTTTCTGTGTTGCCATGGCAATGTAGATTACACACTGGAACTCTGAGGAGGCTCGTCAGTGCGCTAAAATAACTAGAAGGTGCAGTAAATGGACCAATTTTACATGTGTTCCCTGAAAACGCCTAATTTTCTCCTTTTCTGCTTAACTTTTGTCCAGATCAGTTTCCTCTTCAGTCCAGCAGAAATGCAGATGTATTTTTGTTGTTTTATAAATATTGAATGAATACATCTAATAATAAATAAATCAGGCAATAAATCATAATCAGAAATGAGGACATTAGCTTAGAGTGCTGACTAGAATATGAGCATGGATTGGAATGAATAGAAGTGGAAGTTCAAAACCAGTAACATCACATGTTTGTTCAGTTGTTTAGGCTGTTGTAGGACCTATAGGACAACATATGATCTAACTTTCTAAGTGGAGACATGGAAGTGAGATCAGCTTCAGTCCTCTGCATTTGTGGTAAGTAGCAAACTGCCTCATTCCTTTTTAAAAGGAAAACGTTTCCAGTTGGTTGACAGATGAGGGGGTTGGAAATCACTTCCACATTCCGAACTCACAACGTGCTGCGAAGGTATAGTGATTATTTTGGTGAGAGGATCAGGTTGGCTACAGGCAGCTTTTTTTCCCCTTTATCCTCATTCAGTTTCTACAGATGTTCAAATGTAGAGAGGAGGATGATGGATGATCCTTAGAGTCACTAATGAGACTAGTCATTAAATTCTTAATGACATTTTGGTTTTGTTTCCTGAAGACAATGTCAGATTTTCTGCTTTCTGTAAATTATGTAACGCCACTTGCACACACGCTTTGGCATAAATAAGAGTAAGTTAGAAAGGAGATGCAAACTTGGGCGTATGACTGTTGCTCTTCAGATTTCCAGTGCTGCAGGTGGAGCAGCTGTAATTCCACCTTTTGTTTCTGGTAACTCTTGAATATTTATGCACTAACGTGATACATGTACTGTAATTCATGGCATCTGCATCTGCTTCTCTTTTCTAATCCATACTTCTAATTCTCTTGTTCAGTCCTCTGTTCTACAGCACAGTCGTTCAAACGCTATAACTAATTTACTCAACAACTCTTCAAACTCGAATACTGATGGCAGAACACCTCCTACCTGCGCAGCATGCTTTAAGAAGTAAAGACGGCTATCTTTATAATTCAGCTCCTCCACTGGCATCGGTTTAGGAATTGTGAAAGTTGCAACTCAGAAATCCTGGAGCAAGGAAAGGACAAATCAGAAAGCAGAAGATTGTTATTGTTAAAAACAAAAAACAGGAATTGAAAACAGGCAGGAATGTGAACGCAAGCATCCATTTTTAAACGAGCAGAATAAATCAACATATGAACGTTGACCCTCACACAGTGTGAGGACCAAAAGTTGAACCGAAGAATAAGTACTGCTCTTAAAAACTGCAGCCTTTACTGAAGACGGCTGTATACTCCTAAAAACACATTTACCTTCTTGGATTACACAAATAAAAGATGAAAGAACGCTTGTCTGAGAAGACCTTTTGAAAAGTCAGTGTCATGGTGCATTGATGCTGCTCTAGTGTCTCAGTTCTTTTATATTTTTAATATAATATAGTATTTCTTTGGTACTAATAGAGTCCTGCATGTCTCAGATGGTTTGACAAATATCACTCTAAAGGTGCCCTCACCGTATCCTAGCCCCCCCAAAACCAAAATCTAGAAAAACACTAAAAGTTGTTATTTTTCAGTCATTTAGATGTTGTTGTAGGAGCCTTTCGGGGTGAAAATGAAGTGTTTTCAAAAAGTTCCTGTTTAAAATGTTGTAATATTGCGATGTTGGGCTCCTGTATTTGTACTCAATGAGCACCAATACACCAGTGTATAACATGAATGATAATCTCAGTCATCTTGTCATGAACAGTCATTTATTCCACTTTTCAGCACTCTGACATTTATTAATAGTGATGGTTCTTGAGGACATCACATTGCTCCATTTACAATATCTTTGTCTTCAGAGGAGAATGTCCACTGAGGTCCTTGCGCACATCCGGGGGGGTGTGCCCAGGATTTTTTTTGGAAGAGGGACTGTTTGGACGCCCATCACCTGAAGATGGTCTCTTTCCAGCATTCAAATGGCTTCCTGCTGCGACTGGCCTCCTGTTCCCTAAAGACGGCCGTCCTCTCTTTGGAGTTTCAAGTGTTGTGTTAGAAAACAGAAGAATGAATGTATCTGTCCATGTACATGTCAAAAATGCATGAAGATGCCAGTCAAAGATATCATAAACATGGCAAATGGCAGAATGAAAGAGGGATGCTAGCTGTGCCTGAAACTTTCCCATGTTCAGTATCTCCTCCTCACATCTTGAGAGCTTGGCAGTGCTGCTTGTAGAGGAGCCAGATGTTGACGACAGCGAGGGTGATGGTGCGCCAGAAGATATACATGTACCAACCCCGGGATTTCAGGGCGAACTTTTGCTGTGAAAGAGTCCAAGAAATCTGTTGTAGGTTACAACAACCAATTACATCCTGCGCACCGTACGAGCATCTCTCTTTGCTGGTGGCATTCTGAAATGGTAAAAAAAATAAAATTGAAACAAATTTAAGGAAAATAGCACACATGCTTATTAGATTCTACATATTATTACACGGCTGACCTGATTATCGTAACCTCCAATTTACCAGCACACCTTACATTCATGACCATGGACTCCTTTTCCAGATCAATGCCACAAACATCCCCCACAACTGCTGTTTTTTTGTTTTTTTTCCCCACAACTGCTCTGACTATGAACTGATAGGAACATTTTCTCATCAATAGCCAAGTCAAAGGAGACACACATGCACAAACATGATTTCTAACCACCTTCAGCATTCACCTTTCTCAACAAAGAAATTCTAAGTAAATGAAAATGTTTAAATACTGCGATATAGCTTTACACTAAAGTTTCTCATATGATAAAACATGTAAATATCTAATCCAATATAAGAGTAAAGGGTAGAATGTGTAAATCGTACAGTATGTAGTTTAAAGTTATATTTGGAAATTTAATTGAAATTCTTCTCAAGACATTCCTCTCAAAAACGGGGCTGTTTTGACTACATTCACCCAACGTTGTAATATTGCAACAATTATTAAAACTTAAATTAATAAAATGTAGTCATGTTCCACAATAACTACATATGCTCATGTTCTAGACACTAATAAACACACTTCAATCAGATGAATCCAGTCCAGTAAATCAAAGGGATGATTCTCGATCAAAAGTTCAGAGGTTGTGTGACTTCTTGACCTGAGGACGCAGTTTTTATATTCCTACAATGTATAAATATGAACATTAAACACTTGAAACTGGGGCTTGCAACCAGGTTTGGAACAACAACTACAGACCCACTTGAATAAAAACTTTAACCATCTTTCTTTCAAAGATGGCAGATTTATTAAGCCGTTTCAGTCAGCAGCTTTTTCTCCACCGAGGACGATACATTCAGCCTCTCTTAGGTTAGTGTTATTCTAAGAAACATTTTGGTGCCTTTAAAGTATTTTAGAAAATATCTCATACAGATTATTGTCCACAAACAGCGAAAAGAGGTCAACAGCACCATGATGGAATCTAATTTCCTCTTTACTGTGAGTGAAGCCAAGAGCAGTTCGAGTAAATGACCAAAAAAACTGACAAAAGACCCAGCTGGCCCGAGTTTGTCATAAATGAAGCCTAAAATGCTCCATGTGTAAAATCTTATACTGTTGAATGTGTTAAGTTGGGTCCAAGATCTTATATAGCAGATTAATGACCACCAATTGAGCAAACGACTAAAAACACCACTGGCTCACGACGCCCAAAAGATGCGACTTTCCAGGGAAAACATTGATGCACCAATTGAAAATCTGCCTCAGTTCACACAACAGGAAAAGTTTAGCTTTTATCTCATCTTGTGGTAAATGAGCTCTGAGCAGGAAGAGGAGGTGACCGTCTAGATCTTCTACAGCTTATGGGGTCAACTCGTACTGACAATCCACATATTGAAAGGAAACTGGAATGCACTTAAATCATTGCTTACATCTTTATGTATGATATACAATTATTTTTTTTTTCCATTTTAATAGCAGCATCTATTGAGCAGCCAACACTGCTAACAAGAGAAACATGACCAAGATTAGCTCCAAATATTAGACTGTCCCAAGTCTCATGCAATGTAAGTATGTAAACTTAGCCCGATAATGGCCTATTGATCTTTTGTTCAGGCCAAGCACCGCTCTAAAATCCACCACATGTGGAAACATGTTTTATTTGGATCCTTTTGACAGCATTATAATCTAACTTGGCCTGTTTTTGAACTTGTTGCTATTGATTCAGCTGCATTATCTCGTCACCACAATTTACCCTCAAATATTATCCGATCAAAGTGAACATCTGAAGATCAAGCTCGCCCATGAAGCAAGATTTACTGTGTATCGGCCTGTCGGCTCACTTTTTGGATGTCATTTGCTTTTTGTAAGATGGCAGCTGTGGTATGCCTTACATCCAAATGCCAACATGCACATGTGGCAAGACGCCTTTTAGAGCACAGGAAAGGTGAATGACATGTGAGTGCTGTGCCAAATGTGAGTGCAGTCTCCCTCACGCTCCGCTGTCAGGAGTGATCACTGCTATTCCAGCTGCCTATCCAAATGGGTTTCTGATAGCTTACCCCTTTCACTGCCTTTCTAGTAGTCAAAAGTAGCCCTGCATCTGGTCCTGCTCTCCAAATCTGATTAGAGAGGATGTTATATCAGGTTGTGTCAGTGAAAGCACTATAGTGTATTAGAGGAGGACAAAGCAAACAGACCAGCTGCCTCTTTAGCCCCTCTCTTTCCTGCTCTCTCTTCAAAGCAGCACGCTGGTGTATTAAAGAGTATCATGCTGTCACCTTGGGATGTGATCAGAAACAGAATGGACTACTCAACAGACCACTAAATTAACTAAGTTTGGAAACCATGAAGCCCGTGGAGGCAGAAAAGTACACATGCACGTCTGTCACCTCATACGTTAAATGGATCCTGCTTCAAAATGACATGTCCATCCTCTGAAGACGTGACAGGAGCTATTTAAAAATAATTGCTGACTCACTAGTCGTAGCTCTTTATCTATTACATCCACATGAATCACCTCGTTGGTCAACTCGGTTTAGTGCCCGTACATCAGTATACTGGAAAGGGTTACATTTTTCTAATGAAATCCTCCTTTTAACGTGGTTAAATATCATCCACAAATATAGCATCAAAACATTAGCTGTCATGCGCTGGGGGACGGCTTCCCAGCAGGCTTCCCAGCAGGCTTCCCAGCAGGCTTACCCTCCTGTGTATTTTAAATATGAATGCAGAAAACGTACAATGTGAACGGCTCTTTCAACTTGTAATGAAAGATTGCATCACATGTAAATCACTTCCGTGTAGACCGTCAGTAGCCAGGAAATGGTCAGCTGGTATTTGCTAACTTTCTGGGTTGGGGGGTGGGGGGGGGGGGGGGTGGCTTTCCATCGTCTATGGGTCCATGACATGTACAGAGTGAAATATATTTTTATAAAAGATCAAGCAGAGCACAAAGAGACCAACATAATCTGAAAAACACTGCAGCAACCATAAATCCATTTCTTTTGTTTCTGAGAGACTTTCCACATTATGACACTAAATACATGTTTTACATCATATGTGAGAGACTATTCACAAGGAATAATAGCTTTTGGGTCACCCATTTATACCTTTGAGTCAAGTACGGATATTTGAAGCGGCAGTGGCCCTTTCATAATGTAGATGATTAAATCTGCCTTGTTAACTTTACTGTTTAGGCTCCTTATACGCCTTCCTGAAACTAGATGGGCCCACATGGAAATTGGAAATGGTCCCCTTCCTGCAGAGTAGAAGCTCAGCTCCGAGCTGCTGCTCATGTCATATTCTTTGTTACTGGTGTTGTACTGCATACTGATCAGTAACATGATTGGGTATGCACAATGCATCCCAGGAAGACCGTCTTGAAAAAGTAAAGATGGAGTTCAGCAGTCCAGAAACAGTGTCATAATTCAGAAAAGATTGCAAAGAAATTGGGGATTTTTTTATTATTGTAGAAAACATTGGATCATTTGGAGGCATTCCTCTTACAATAATCTTAAAAAATGAGTAACTGTGTACATTTCAGTAAAACATAATCACTAAACCATAGTACTGGTGTAAGGGAAACCGAGCTTAGGATGAACAACATACGTAAATATTTAAGACTAAAAAGTGGGCCGTACCAATTATCTCCTCTTCAACTTTTGCAGAATTGAAGAGTCAAGTTGCATCCAAGTGTCTCTCTTCCTGCAAAGCTGTGATGCTCATTCCTGCTTTCTTGCAACTGTATGAATAGTTGACTTTCTTTTTTTTCCTTCTACCAGGGCTCCATTTTCAAATAAATGAACCTGATCATTCATATTTGTAGTCTCAGAGCTTGAATTTATTTGCACTTATCTCTTTGCTTTGGGCTAAATAATTGAAACGATTTCTCTCTTTCATATCGCTGCCACTTTGCGTTGATGCTCTTTCTCACAAACTCAACTGTCTTCTCGCCTCTTTGTCCAGTTCTTTCCCTCTCAGTAGGGGTTTAGCCTGAGGCGTTTACTTTGATTTAATCTTTGCTTTTAAACATATTTGTCCACCCTGTGCTCCTTCTCTTCTACGTACAGTTTGGCTCATAATCTCAGTCAAACACGAACCATTTTTATTTAGAGTGTTGATGTGCTGTTGAAGTGCTGCTCCCCTTAACAGTTAAGCAGAAAATTATAGTCCTTTTTTTGTTGTTAAATTACCCGCTTTCATATGTAGGAAATAAATTATTTTAACAGTCAACTGAACATTACACCGTTTTCTTAGAGCAAGATTAGCTTTTATAACCAGTATATAGTTAATCACAGGACTTGAAGCCTTTTACTTGACTATTTTCAACCTTTACTTGCTCTTTGCAATATTTTCTTGAGAGTTCAGTGAAGATCATCTCCTTTAAAAATCCACTTTTGATCATAATCTTCTGTTTTGACAAAGTATCTCAGTTGTTAGCTGAACCAATGACAGTTGTTCCTAAGGCAGCAAACCATAATACTTCCCCTACTGTGCCTTAGAGTTGATTCTTGTTTTGGTGTAATATCACAAGAGCTTTTTCCTGTCATGTTTCCTGCACAGACCAGATTTGAGCCCAGTCCCGCAAAGCCTTTTCTCATTTTGTTTTATTTGCTTCGCCAGGTTTAGCGACATCCACAACTTTGCCACCTGTAAATGAGGATTTCTGCTACCTGTGTACCAAATTACTGAAATCACCTTTGACCATAAGACCTCCGTTTGCAAACAAGTCATCAAATCAGCACAAAACATCTGCTTCAGCTGGCCGCCAACCAGCCCTCGTTCAGGTAACTGCAAGCTTAAATGTCCCTCCTTCCCTTGCTGTCCAGCAGTTTCCTGTCATGGGGACCGTCCTCTCCGGCTCATTTCCAAGCCCCATCTCCGTGCCGAGTGCTCCTCAGTTCTCTTGACGAGACGGCAGCCTGCCGGGCCACCCTTGGGTCACGCACGTTCTCAGCTAATGTGACAAAGACAGCTGCTCTTTAGTGCTTAACCAGGCTCTCGCCAGCTGTGATTGGATGTTAGGGGTCGCCAAACCGGTCCGCTGGGGCAGATCAGCCATGTTCTCTACACAGATAAATGAGCTGAACTGTGAGAAGAACGTCAGATCTGCCCCTGTGTGCTGAGACAGCTGACCTTATTGTGCAGGTAGAGAAAAGTAGATGTTATACATTTGCTGCTGGAAAATTATACTGTATCAGCGAAATTATGAACAGGAGACACTAAAATGATGATGATATTTTAAAAGCAGAAGAAATAATCAAAACCCCCAAAAATCTCTTCTTCAGTGCCAACGGCGTTTCATCGTTTTACTTTTCTTTTTTTTTTGTTAGTGATGTAGTGATGCAAGAGCCTCTCAAGATGAAGGCATCATTATCATCATTATTATTATAATTATTATTATTATTATTATTTTTATTATTATTATTTATTAGTATTATTGCACTGCACTTTAAGATTCTCAACGCCTCTGCTCCCCAGATTTGGACCAAAATTCAAGCCTGGTGGATAATGTTTGATGTTTTTGGTGAATGAGCACGGAAAAATGGCTCAGCCATGCACCCTGGAGTCCGACATGCCCATATTTCACCTAGATAAACTAAATCTGGCACATGCATGCACTAGGATAAGTAGTGTGTGTACCCTAAACCCAGTAGAGCTTTGGTATTTTCTTCACAGTGGAACTTGACAAATCCTCAGAAGACTTGTTGGATGTTAGCAGCTCACTCTGAAAACCCTGAAGAGAAAAAGTGATTTGAAAACTATGGCAAAAGTTGGATGATGTGGTCATTGTGGTGTTGTGTGACAGGACGTGGGCGTATTCTTTCAGCATATTGTAGATTGGTGTACATCACACATACTTCTCTCTACACTAAAGCTTGTGTGTTCAGCGTCTCATCCACACATTATGTTCTTTAATGAATAGGTGCAGCGAAAATCTTGAACGGTTGTGCCCTCATGCTGTTTTGTCCGTTATATCTGATATTGGCCTCGCTTCTTGCTGGTGAACAGACTGGAATGAAAAAGACTGGTGCTTGTGATGGGTTTAGAGGAGTATTTTCATGAAGTGATGGGAATAATCAGCCTGTAAGAACCAGAATTCTTGCTGCTTCTTTGTTTTCCCAAAACATTTTCTCCTGTTTTTTGTTTTTTTTTTCTTTGTTTTTTTGTCTTTGTCAAAATAAACCCATGATTTAAAAACTATTCATTTAATCTCTTGGTAAATGAGCAAGCTCACAAAATCAGCGGATTAAGTCATTTTTCCCATCTCTGTCCATTTTAATGTTAAATTGTAAAATTACAGATCTTTATGAAATTTTTTTTAGTAATAACTTAACGACCCAATTATTTTTCTTAGACAGAGAAATGATTCTTGTCAAGATTCCCTTTGGGCAGTGACTATTGGTATAGAATAAAATAGACAAACAACACAGCCACAACAAAAGCAGGAGAAGCGCCCATCACCAGCACTAATTGGTAATAAGCGGTTTTGGCCATAATTTATTTTTCTTTCATTTAGGTCCCAATTTGCTCCCGTTGAGATGCCGTTTGTGTCCTGCAGGTCCAATCTAAAGTTGCTGTTTGAACTTGTAGCGGCAAACGGGTCCTGAGGAGAAGGGCTCAATCTGAAGTCGCTTTGTGAACCCCAACAAAGCAGATACGTTTCATATGGAAATGTCAGCGAGCCTGTGAGACTTTAGTCATGGTGGGGATGCAAATGTCGACCACAGTGAAGTTTTGTCTTGCGTCGAGCGTGACAGAATCGGCATGGGTTCCACCATCTCTCTGTGCTTGCCATTTTGAATTAAATGGTACTACAGGTAGTCGTTTATAAACTGAGGCTAGGATGAGTTGGCAGCGGGGTTGAATATCGGCTGCCTGGGGTTGTTTCAGGTTTCAGAAGCAGATGATATGAATAATATGTGTTTATCAGCTGTGTGTTTTAACAGTTTATCCTAATGGCACGCTGCAGGAGACAGCGGTTTTGTATTAATGAGCTGCCACAAACATCACACTTGAATGCTGTTAATCAGATGCATAGGTACATTTGAGAGTCAGTCAAACAAAATTAAGTGCGAGCGACATTAAAAATGGCATCTGTGTCACTGCATGATGCGTTACATAGCAGTTTCATCACATTTGGATGGAAGATTTTACATCCTTTTGAACTTCTTGGACGAACTTGCCATCAAATGAGATAAATGAGTTGATGCTAATTTCTTCTTTCTTTCTTGCTCTGACAGTAGCTATTAAAGAGAAATGACAGAATTCTCAGCTTTTTCTAATGCAAGAGTCCAAAGGAAGCTCGAGTAATTCATTTCCCGAGAGCATGGAAGTAAAAGTGAGTCAGACTCGTCTTTTAAACATGAGAATTTCACCTGAAATCGTTAATGGCGTTATAGATAAGACACAGCAACTTATCTTGGAGCTGCTGCACAAACGATCACTCAAACAAGGTTTATCACACCAGTTTCATACGAGTGGCTTATTTGTAAAAGGAATTGCAAGAGCCTATCTGTATTGTTCCTTTAAAAACGGTTATTCTCATATTTTGACTGAAAGTAACGTTCAGAGGAAATATTACGAAAGAGGAAATTGGTCTGTTGTTGTGTGTGCTCATAAAAGTCAGCTTTCCTCAGCTTTTTTATCCAGTAACACGCACAAGGATTAAATTTTTGTCCGCTATCTGCTGAAATCGATGCCCTGTGGTGATGTCAGAGAAGTGCGAAGTGACTTTTGAGATATGTCATTATTTTGTGGCTAAATTAGACCCGTGAAGGTTTCATGGGCTGCACTCCAACCACTTGGGTAATTCATCCCTGTAATTACAATTAATGCTAATTACTACTACAGTTTTTTCTGTACCAAGTAATTAGTTCTAGAATAAATAGAACTGTTATTGGTTTTAATTAAATGAACATTTTGTTTTTGCTTCACCACTTTCAGTCAATACAGTGACTGACGATGAGTTGACGGTTATTAGAATCCGTGATACCATCATTTTCTTTCCGATTACAATGATACCTGGGATTTGAGAAACAGTTGGTACTGAAGAAGCAACAAACTGCTTGCTCATGATGTTACCAGTGATCATTTATATTAGGTAGCTTCATCTTATAGTTGGCATCTGGCCAACTCCATTTCACAAACATTGTGATGAGTGCTGTAAAACCACGGAGGCGTGTCGACCTGTCATTAGCTTGCATAGTCCTCATGCGGGTGATGCAGACATGTTATGAGCTGAGCTAAGGCTAAAATATTTTTGGATACTTTTTTTTTGTCGTGGTTCAAGTTCCGTTGTGCTGCTTTAAAGAGCCATCAGGTGAAAGGGCATTAGGATTTTATAAATACCAAATAAGGTTGCTCGTGTTAGCTTTTGCAACATTCATGCCAAATCTGGAAACACAGTTCATCTACATTTATAGGAATGTCTCTTCATGTGTTATCAGTCTGTGTAAGTTTAGCAACTGTGCAAGTTTGGTGTTTGAAGTAACAACCACCTCAAAAACTTTAGGGGGAAAAACAACTCAAGCCTGGAAATTTGTTTTGGCGTAATATGAATATGGAAATATTTAAGGAACACTCTCCTTTACCCCAAGCTAACTATTTTAGATTTTGTTCAGCATATGTCTCATGTCATTTTAGTATGAACATCTGATCTGAACATCTCTGGCAGAGCTCCCACCAGGTTTACTTTGTCCTGACCCACTGCTTTGCCCTCGGGTCTTTCCTGGCGAACCCTGCCATGACCATCTGTTCGTACGAACAGCACAGCAAGTTTCACACATCTTTGCGATAGGAGAGAATTTTCTCTCTAAGCTCTTAATTCACAGCTCAGATGTCAAGTTCACCGAGCTGTTAACGCACCATAAACTGCATCAATAATTGTCTCTTAAAAATAAGCCATGCCCCTAATCATGCATGAATTTGTGGCTTAATTTTACCTGATGATGTGCATACTTTAGTGCGATAGGTAATGCCGGCATGAAACCCTGATTTTGCACAATAAACACAGACATCACATGAATAACAATTAAGATAAACACAGTTCAGAAATACTTTATTAATCCCCAAAGGGAAATTAAGGCACCGCCAAGATGGCGATAACCTGAACATCAAATATTTTACCAAGTATAAACACCAACTTCACACAGATATCCTTGATATCCCATAGTAGAGTCTGAAACTGCCATGGAAACACTGACATCAAACATAGACTTGCACACCAACATCAAACAGATAACACCTTTAATGCATCAAAAACTGATAAATCACTGGAAATACTGTTTTTACACAAGTGATATCAAAGGGCAACATCACACAGGTAATGCCAGCATCGCATCATAACATGTTGGTAATGGAGACAAACACAACACTGGAATAGCACGAAAAAAAAAAGAAAATGAATTGCTTAAATCCTGTAGTGTGGTGCTTCCTGGAGAAAGAAGAGAGTAGCTTGTCCTCCTAACAGTGACGTGGCAAGATGACAATTAAGGAAAATGGAAAAGCAGACACGATGTGATTGAACATTTGGTGAGCATGCTCTTTCAGTTCCCTTACTACTCACTACACCACTGAACAAGGTTTTAACTCTCAAGCCTTGAACTATTGTCTAGATTGCTTCATTTTTAATGCAGAGGATCAAGGTCTCAGTTTTTGTTTCAGGTGCTGATTTAGAGAAGCACACAGTTTTGAGCTTAACAAAAAACCCTCAGGATAAGAAATTAAGAACTTGATACACACTACAAAGCATGGTGTTGCAGGTTTTACTGGTTTGGGGTTGCTTTGGCCACCACTGATGTAGTAAAATGGGTACACTGCAGTGTATTTATTTATTTATTTTTTGTTCTTGGCTGTCTGGCTAACGTGGTGCATCCATAGTTAAAGCAGTGGATCTGTTCATAAAATTGGATAAAATGCATTGTTAAGCTGAAAGTGAGCAACTATAGTGCTTCACTGAACACAAGGGAACGCATTAATTACTCTCAACACGTTGTGTTTTGGGAATATCAAAGACGGGTCAAAGTGCAATTGTTTTGTTTTTCACCAGCAAATATGGTGGTGAAGAAAAAAAGCCCCAGAATAATCATAAAAACCAAAGGAGGACTGTGCCTTTACCACCTCTGAAATTACCAAACAAGCATGAAACAGATGTATTCTACCCATGCTGATCTCCAGGGAGCTCGTTACTCACTCTCACCCTCTAACATGGAGGTCAACAGCTAGGTGTAGAAGATGAAATGCACTGTTGTGAGCAAATTTTATTTTCTTTCACCTTTTTTTTTTAAATTTTTTTTTAATTCTTCTCTCATCTCAGCCTTTTATAATAGAGTTGCAGGGTAAAACATCTACAACTACCAATCAGCCTGCAACCATTTTCTTTCATTTGGATTTTTCATTAGATGTATAATTTGTAGAATTAAACCAACAAGTAAATAACTAAATGAAGAAAAATGAATGCAAACTAATTCATCACATTGGCAACCAAGCAGTCTGGATAAACCTTCAGTAACAACCCCTGGGAGATGCCATTTCACCTTCCTATCTTGCTATATGTACTGTATCTGCTTACAAGCATGTAGGTGCCTGCCTTATGTAGAATATAATCCAGCAATGTATTACTAATTATTTGATATTGAATCTGTTGTAGTGAATTAAACTCCCTGGCTTGTATTTAGAAGCTGTTATTAAATGCTTCATTGTGTTGGCGGGCAGTAACCTGACCAGATGGTTTATTACTCAAAACCATCTGGAAATCCTCCACAGACAGTTTGGAAAAGGGCACGCATGTCGAAAAAACGCTTAGCAGGTGATTGGATGAAGCTTGCCCCCTTCACTACTTCAAGCCGACTTCAGCCAATCAGATGGACTTATCGCGCCAGTCAGTGGAAAAAGGAGCTGCTGTTGTTTATGCTAATGTGGGGAAACCCAACTGTTTCTACTTGGATAGCTCTTTGATTAACTTTGATTTTGGCTTACAGATGACTGAGATGTTTTGTGAATGTAATCAGCTCTCCATATATAATGCCTTTTGTAATTGTGCTGTGATTCATTCAGTACGTTTACATGTATGGTTGAGGGGTTTGCTGGTTTTTCTTCTTCCCAACATGTATTTGTATGAATGAATTTGATTTTCTGGCCAAAGCAGTTGTGCCTACTTAAAGGTTGTTGTTGTTGTTGTTGATTTTGCTGCTGCCACTGCTTCAGCATTGGGCTTCCCTGGTTGACCCATTACTCCACACATCAAAACAACAGAAATTTTTAAATAAATAATAATAAACAGATAAATCCGGAAAAATGGTGCATGGTGAACCGCAGAGATTTACAGTCTTGTACATTTTGCAAGTCCTACATGTTTTATGTATTCCTTGTTTTGCCTTCTTCCAGCACTCCTAGGACAAAGCCTGGGAATGGGAACCTAGCTCCCAGAGCACATAGGCCAATTCCAGTCCTGTTAAACTCAACTTCAGCTGCCTTATCTGGACGTATTTGACATTTTTAGAGCTGCATCCTCAGTCAGACTTATGCTAAAATTCATTCCGTGGTATATTGATTAACGTTCACGTCGTAAATTTATTGTTACTGAATTACTGGTCAGTTTGGGTTCTAGAACCAATCTCCTTGAGAGGGGTTGGACCTTAGTCCTCTCTGGACTTGCCTACATGGTGAACGGCGCCGAATGGGAGTGGGCTTACTTATGGCCCCCCGGCTTGGAGCCTGCCTGTTGGAGTTTTCCCTTGTGGATGAGTGAGTAGTTTCCCTGTGTCTTCGGGTCGGGGAACGGGCTCTGACTGTTGTCTCTGCTTATGCACCAAACAGCAGTTCTGAGTACCAAGCCTTCTCGGAGTCCCTGATGGGTATACTGGAAAGCGCCCCTAAAGGAGACTGCCTTGTTCTGCTGGGGGACTTCAATGCCCACGCAGGTAGTGACACTGTGATTTGGAAGGGTGTGACTGGGAGGAACGGCCTCTCTGATCTGAACCTGAGCGGTTTTTGTTATTGGACTTCTGTGCTAGTCATGGTTTGTCCATAACAAACCATGTTTGAACATAAGAGTGTCCATAAGTGCACTTGGCACCAGGACACTCTTGGAGCTAGCTTGATGATCAACTATATAGTTGTATCATCTGACCTGTTGCTGTATGATCAGGACACTTGGGTGAAGAGAGGAGCTAAGTTGTTAACTTATCACTACCTGGTGGTGAGTTGGATCAGGTAGCAGGAGAAAATACCAGTCAGACCAGGGAGCCCCAAATGTGTAGTGAGGATCTGCTGGGAACATCTGGCAGAAGAACCTGTCAGACAGATCTTTAACTCCCACCTCTGGCAGAGCTTTAACCACATCCTGAGGGAGGTGGGGGACATTGAGCTGTAATGGGCCATGTTCCACTCCTCCATTGCTGAAGCAGCTGACTGGAGCTGTGGACGTAAAGTCGTTGGTGCCTGTCATGGCGGCAGTGTACAGTGATGGTGGTGTGCTGTTGACTTCAACAGGGGATGTCAGGCAGTGGAAAGAATACGTCATGGATCATATCAATTCCACCAACACAGAAGGGTCATCCATTACTGGGGCGAGGTCACCAAGGTAGTTAAGAAGCTGCACAGCAGCAGGGCTCCGGGGGTGGATGAGATCCACCCTGAGTTCCTTAAGGCTTTGGATGTTGTAGGGCTATCTTGGCTGACACATCTCTGCAACATTGGTGGTTCTCCTTTCTAAGATGGGGGTAAGGAGAGTGTGTTCCAATTACAGGGAAATCACACTCCTCAGCCCCACAGGTAAGGTCTACGCAGGGGTGCTGGAGAAGAGAGTCAGGTCGATGGTCGAACCTCAGATTCAGGAGGAACAATGTGGGTTCCGTCTTAAAGGAGACAGTGGAACACTGGTCCAGCTCTAGATCCTCACTAAGGTCCTTGAGGGGGCATGGGACTTTGAATAATCAGTGCACGTGTTTTGTGGACTTGGAGAAGGCATTTGACCGTGTCCCTCAGGGCATCCTGTGGGGAGTGCTCCAGGAGTATGGGGTACAGGGTCCATTGTTATGGGCTACCTAGTCCCTGTACAAATGGAGCGAGAGTCTGGTCCACATTGCTGGTTGTAAGTCAGATTCTTTTCCAGTGAGAGTTGGACTTCGTCATGGCTGCCCTTTACTAATTTTGTTCTTAACTTTTATGGGCAGAATTTCTAGGTGCAGACAGGGGGTGGAGAGGTTCCAGTCTGGTGACCTCAGGATTGCCTCTTTGCTCTTTACAGTTGATGTGGTCCTGTTTGCTTCATCGGGTGGGGACCTTCAGCCTGGAATGGTATTCTGACAGAAGAACTGAAAGAGGTGTCCGGGGACAAGGATGTCTGGGTCCACTGCTCAAGCTGCTGCCCCTGTGACCCAAAACCGGATAAGTGGAAGCTGATGGATGGATACTAGTCAGTTCCCTATAATCAATATTAATGATTGCCTTTATATACTGAGGGCTGGTTTTGTAGCAAATTGATTTATTTTGGCAGGTAAAACGTAGAACTCAAAGCTCTTGATAGCATCAAAGTTCTACAGTAATATGTCAGGTGACCATTATAAAATGACCAAATGAGAAGTTTGGGGTGGAGGAATCTTCTCCAATTTATCATCTCTCTCTTTGCTCTTCTTCCTTTTTATCAGAGTATGTACAGTTTGCATTAATATTTCATTTTATGAGGCAGCAGCGATTAGATTTGTCTGGTGTTCTACATCAGCATTGATGCAAGTGGATCCGTTTTTCCAAAATCAAATCAGCACTGGCGGTTCAGGATAAAATGCATTAGCTCACATCTGGTTCTTGTCTCATGTGATAACTTGTGATTGGATCTAACTCCCCCACCCCAATACACACTAAACCCAGTGTTGGGTCAAGTTTCTGACACACGTGGATTCTTCAGCAGAATAAACAACGCTAGAATAAACTCATGACTCACAATTAACTAATTCAACTCCAGAACCCCTAAATGTCCTTTTCATAAGGTCTCATATACTTCTGTTTTGTACATTTTATGTTCAGCCAACAGCTGTGGGCTATAAAAATGTATCACAGTTCTGTGCACCAAGTTGAATGAGCCCTGTTTTCTTTTTCTTTGTTTCTTTGCTTTTTTTTGTTCTTTCCTTACCTACCCACTTGCAAAAGGTCACTGAAGCCTGTGATCTGAGAGTGGACTGGATCAGCACATTAACTTTTGATACATTCACATCTGTAATTAGAGCTGTCCACTTGTGATCAAATCAGTCACAAAGCATTTTAGTCCCAGTATATGTGCAGACTCTTATTAGTAATTAAATGAATCTGTGAGGCTTTAATAGAAATAATAAAATAACTTGTGGATGGACAATGTTGTTGTGAAATGAGATGAAACTCCCTATTCTGGTGTAATCTTGTATATATGGTTTTCACATGTAAATAATTTACAGTAACTGTTCAGGGTGAAATCTTATCAGACCACAAAACACACTGTAGGACACAGGACCACGGACTTGGAACTGTGACCAAAGATATCACCATGACAGGCATCTTTTGTCTGGGACAGTCCAAAAACTGCTGTTTTACACCAGTCAAGCATGACACCGTGACTGCCCCTTTAAAAATGGGCAGGTCGTCCTCATGTCCTCATGTTCTCATGAGAGGTGTGGTCAGTCAGGGTCTGGACAAAGAACACATCTGAGGATGTCCTGGAGAGTCAGGTACTGAGATCTTTTAGATGCTGTGGGTTTCAGGGTGGGCTCAGACTCTTTGCTGTGTTTTTCTGAGCTGCTTCTTCCTAAATAATTTAGACTGAGGAGGTTCTCTGCTGACCTGCTCTGGGAAGCAGGTCTTGTAGAGGACAGATGTTACCACGCTGAGGGTGTACAAAGTTTTTAGGCGGGTGTCAAAACAGGATTCATTGAAAAGCCAGGATGCAGGTTTTCACAGCAGAACACTGAACTGTAACAAGCTGAGCGCTGCTTATTCATGTTACCTGTCAGTGTTCACAGATGCTGATTAATGTGTATATTCGGCATTGTGGACATTTTGTTTTAATGAGCTCACCATTATGAACCACCACAATGAAAAACTATCAAGATGGGAACACAATGTAGAACAGGGCTCCTTAACTCCAGCCAATGTTTTAGGTGTTACCTGTACACCTGGTTGAAACACATGGGTCAGTAACAGACCTTGGTGACAAGCTGATGGTTATCTGTTCATCTGAATCAGGTGTGTTTTGGCAGAGAAACATCTGAGACAGTGGTCTTCAACCCTGGTCCTCAGGGCCCACTATCCTAGATGTTTCAGATGTGGGTCACTGACAGACTTGTGCAGACCTTCAAGATAAGTTGATGGCCATCCAATCAGGTGTGACAAGGCAGGGAAACATCTAAAACATGCAGGACAGTGGAGCCTGAGGACCAGGGTTGAAGACCACTGATCTAAGACATGCAGGACAGTGGTCCTTGAGGACTGGAGTTGTGTAGAACTTTAAACTAGATCTCAACTATGTCCCGTCTCCTCTGCTGTAGATTGACGTGGCGCTGATTTGACAGTCATTTCAGACTTGTTACCACGAAAGAAAAAGCACAGATGTGAAAGCGATTTGAAAACAGAGATGGTTTTGGAACTGATGGCAAGATTAGACAAGTGTAACTGAGAAAGATGATTGAACTCCGTTACAGATTAACGTTTCTTGCTCAGAGATTGGCTTTCAGCAGGAGGGTCCCTCCATGAGCAGGGTCTTGCTCAAGGTTTCTTCTCAAAAAGGATTTTTTTTCTTACCACTGTTGGGCCTTGACATGTGCTTAAGGGGTTATGCTCTGGGTTTCTGAGAAGCTCCTGGAGACACCTTGTGTTGTTTTAAACATTATATAAGTAAAACTGAATTGATCTGCATCAATTCTGAGTTTTTGTTGTCAAATTTATGGTTTTTCACTCTCGGGACTTTCAGTTTTGATTCTTGATACATTTGGCTCTGAATTGACACCACAGAAGTGCCTCTGAAAGCATTCCCCTGGCAGAAATGGGAAACTTTCAGTGCTGAAGTTCAGTTCTTCAGTAGCTTTTCTGTAGAAACTCAAAGAAGCCACAAAATGAGACATCAAATTTCAGAATTAATACCTACAGCCACAACGCTGGAAACAATTTCCTTCAATAAGTGTATCAAACTGAGACATTTTATTAAAAAGATCTTATCACACTTGGCTGCTTTTTTTTTCCTCCTCTTAGGAATATAAAGTCCGAGTATCAAGGAGACATCCAGGGTACCATTTCTTATCTAAGCACATTTGTGGGGTTTTTGTTGTTTTGCTTTTGCACTTCTTTTTTCTTCCTTTGAGTGTGCATCATCAGTTTTCACATGAGCCAATTATACAACATATCCAAACAAAGTCATCCTAGAGCTGTCTCGTCACTCCTGAGTACGGCTCAGCTGGGGCTCTGCAGCGAGGAAGTGTTGATGGATTCGTGGAGCTGAGAAACAACTTACCTTTTTTTTGTTTGTTTTTTTCTTTACCTTGGTTGTGATCTTGGCCACTAGTAAGACCCTAGCCAGGGCTTAGTCTCTGTGTTCTATTACAGAAAATAGACGATCCTATTACATTGCTGGTAATCTCACAGGGGCCAGGCAGGGCATGAAGGATATTCCACTGAGCCCTCCGTCTCCTCTGACCAGGGGGTGCGAGTAATGCCCACTGACCTTCTGGAGTCCATTTCCTAAAGGCGGATTCACTACTCTAATCATTTCTTTAAGTCTCCAAGGTGTACCGAACAGGCGTCACAGCAGATATGATAGGAAATGGTGGGCACTCCTGTTGTGTTATGAATAAATAAAGCGACTAGTTAGCTGCTACACGAAACATGAGCAGAGCCGCTGATGGAAAGTAATTAGGTGCACTTGAGTTCTATTAACAGTGAGTTTTCCTGTGATGCTTGTAATTTCTAAATGCTGTGTGAATTACATTAATACGGAGTACAAATCTGATACTTAATTATAATGTGGAATCTTTCTTTTTTTCAATACAGTTGCATGTAAGAAAAGCAGCAGCAGTTGCAAGAAAGTATGTGAACCCCTTCAAATGAACAGTTTATGGTATCCATCTAAGTCATAATAAATAGCTACAATGTACTAAAGCTGTTAACAGTTACAATTTCATGTGAAACAGCCGTGAAACGATGGAGGGAAAAGTAAGTGAACCGTTGGAGTTGATGGCTGGTTGGTTGATCTTTGGTAGTTTTGTTAGCTCTTAATCTGATCTGCACAACATTCAGGAAGAAGTTCTGACTCTTCTGAACAGTACTGCTTCAGCTCAGACACCTGTAGGTAGTCTTCAACTACGTTTGCACACTTGTAGTGTCACAAATCGCGACGAGAGCAGTCAGAGCTCAGACCCAAACCCCAGAGACGATGTGAAGTAACTGCTCTGTGGGTACTTTTATCAACTCCATCAACCTCCAGCTCCTCATCAGCCTTGAATATCTTTGAAGAGGATTTCACCATATGTAGGATCCACTGATTCATGAATGCTGCTCATTCACTGTCAGCTGAATAAGACTTAACAGGACACTTTTTATGAAGAAGTGTCATATTTCAGGTTAATGCCTCTATAGTGGATCATCTGTAACTTCTTTCACACTCAAAGGCGACGTAATCTGGCACGTTTGTACAAAAATGATCAAAGCATCTTAATATTCAAAGCCTTTTTTAGCATGTTTGATGCCAAGTGATTCCTCGTATCACCCTGCGTTTGGTAGCAGATGTCATGTGAAACAGGAAGATGGAACGCAGCATTAAAATTAAATTCTTTACAGCTTCAGAACTCAAGCCAGGCTTCAATATCTCATCAAGATTAAAATGGAAATTTCTCACTCCTAAAAGTTTTTCTTTTAAACTCTTTTTCTGCTTTGGAATCTTTTGCAATCTGGGATCCAGTTTGAGAGCATTTAGTTTTTGAAGACCTGGAAAGAAGAGGCTTAGAAAATAAGATAATAGCTCTCTAATGGTTCCCGAGGGAAAATTGCTCCCTGTTTATTTAGCTTTAAGCTCCTCGATGATAAATAGAAGGTGCTCAGAAATTCAGAATTTAGTCATTGGCAGTTTGCTAATTATGGTAAAATGCTGTAATCCTGCAGCTACTTGTAAGAGAAAGTGTGCATATTTAATTTCTCACCCTTTCTTATTACAGGAGTGTCAGTGCTGCTTATCTCCTGATCAGACTGGAAAATTGGGTTCTTTTCATCTGTTTTTGTTTTTGTTTTTTTTCTGCGATACTGGGTTGTTGTGATAGCAGTCAGACTCGTCTGTCACATCCCTCGCTCCCTGGTTATTGGTTGTGCGACCATAATAAATGTAGTTATTAAAGGTGTGAAAAATTAGCAGTTGCTGTGCTGAAGACTTGGATCTTACCTGCCACACTTTTGAGCCTGTACGGAGCAAGATGAGCAAATGTTTATTGTTAAACTACCGGAGCAGAATGTGATGTTGCTTCGTCTCTAATGTCATACCAGTGTGCAGAGCAACTCTTCGGAGAATCAATTAGAAAAAGTGGGCGAGAAGACTTTGATTGCCAGCAAGATGGCATTTAAGGATGTGTGAGCACTTTCTGGCTCATCCTCAGCGTTGATGTAAAATAAAAAGCTGCATTACGAGACTGCAAATACCTTCAACTCGATCAGCAGCACAGAAAAAATTGATTGTTGGTGCTTGGAGGGAGGGGGGCATACTGGGGGTGAAATTCAAGAAACTCTGCCAGTCTCAAAACATCCTACGATTAAATTCAAATAGGTTTTTCGAAAGGAAAAGTAAAAATTTATGTTGCAAATTTCACTTGTATCCCAGGAGAGACATGCCGCTGTCTGTCAAGTCGTACTGTGAAATTGATTGCGACAGAAAAACTGATACTCGGTGTTGGGCCTCCCTCATGTAAGTCATATTATTAGCCAGTTCAATGGACTGGTTAATGACATAGAGGTCTTTTACACTCAAGTCTGTAAATAGAGGTGCATGTTGTTGATGCCAGAAATCTGCCCATCACAAGTTTGCCTTTATGACAGTTTCCTTCAAGAGGCGGCAGCTTCTCGCTGCAAACAAAAGAAAAATAATAGAAGAATTTCCAAAATGAGCTGCTAATGTTGTTGGCCTCCTGGCAGTGTGCACAGCTCTTTACCGTTTTTGATTTTTGTAGAGAAATTCTGCATTTTTTTTCTTCCCGCAAGCGAGGATCAAGATGTCATAAGGCTGCAGGAAAAGTAATGGGTTTTCATGGCAGCAAACTTTCAGTTCATGGATCTTCAGCTAGCTTTTACGTCTTTGTTTTTTGGTCCACCTAAACTCAAAAGTAACTGGACTAAGACCCCGTCCAAAAAAGGTCTGTTTGAATCATTTTGAACTCTGGTGGGGTCTTTGTGATTAGGGTTGGGGATGGAATAACCAGAGCTCAGTGGAGTGGCGTCCTGCCAACATGAAAACCTGTGGATGGACTTCTTCTACAGTGGTTCTGTGTGATTAATGCATGTTCTTATTGACCTCTCAGCATTTTTAGTGCATTTAAACATTCAAAAAGAAAAGAAGAATCACTTGTATGATAGCTCATCCCGGCAGGCTTGACACAATCTTTTTTTGAGGTGATGCTTTTTGGTCCTTTTGATTTTTGAATCAAATTTAAAACACTCCAAGTTTACAAGCCTATCGAGATTTGAACGAAAGCAAACATTATTACTGTCTTACTTTGTATGATAGAGCTTTAACCTGCTTGTAGGGTCCAGTTACTCAAAGAAACCAAATATAAAGATGATTAAAAAACAAAAGTCAACTAGAAAACTGTCTCGTCCTCAGAGGGTAAACGCAGGATGGGCTGGACTAGCAGCAGCTGCATTTCTGATGGTTTTGGGGGTACATTTGTGCTGCTGGTGTTGGCAGCTTTAACATCTGGAGAGGAAATGTCAGTGCTGAGGTATAACGGTTATTTCAAGCCTTGGACTCATATCTGCCAGCAAGAGTGTGCAAGATCACACTCCAAGTACAAAAATATAAACATCTGATATTTTATATGTTCCGTTGTGAATAAAATATGGGTTTATGATGACTGCACATCATTTGATTCTGTTTTTATTTCATCTTTAGTGTCACGTCTTTGGATTTGAGTTTATATTAATGCTGTCTGTTGGGGTTCCATATTTCTAAGATGATTAAATTTCATGGATTTTTTTTTTTTTATTAAGCTTTATTTATAGTTGCGTTTCACTAAGTGAAGAAGTAAAAATGAAAACATGCTTCATCTGCTCCCTGAAAGGATGCTCTTGACCAGAAAGGAGCTTTTAAAAAGCAGATTTCCAGAAAGTCCTACAAAATGCAGCGACTTGCTCTGGGGCATTTCATTTTAAATGTCTTTGTAAAGATCGTTATCATGCTGCTTTTGCTTTATTAGACAGCTCACAGTAAAAAAAAAAAAAAATGAGGATGCAAGCAATAAAGACCTTGTCCAGTTTTAAAGCTGAGGACTGAATCTACATGTTTGTCCCTGAATGACACAACTGTCCAGCATCTGTGAAATCATGTAGAGTAATGGCCTCATGTAACACACCATAAATTAATACTTTCTTGAGAAGCTGAACTGTCCCTAAAAGCTACATAACATAAAACCCCTTCAGCTGCTTTCAATTTACAGTAAATTTTATTGTGGTTTGCTTGCCATGTACAATATCTTGGGCCATTTTAAAAACTGTATCCTTCACAGTGGAGGCGATCTATCACCTCGGCCTCATTTTTAATCCCGGGTGACTGAAACATCTGTCAGGATGACTGAATGTCGATAGAGTAGTACAGCAGGGAGAGGGGAGAGGATGAGGTGATGCAGATCCAGCCAGGACTGATGACTGGGAGACAGCCAGAGCATCATCTAGATACGATGAGCATCAATCTGAAGCAAGATTATGTGCGTGTGGGAGACAGAAACACACAAACGTCATGTCATACATGGATGGATGTTCATTTTCGTTACCAGATGGATGTTTTTAACAATATCATATTCCATGTTTTACTAGACGAGGTCAGTGACGTTCTTTATCCAGAGAGGTTGGATGAAGAGGTGCTCAATTTAGAGACGCAGAGCACAAAAGAGCCTGGATGATGCATCTGCAGCTGTACAAGGAAGCCTCTTTAGCAGCAAAGGTTATCAGATATTCATGGACCTAATTAAACAAGTACAGCCTTTGTTCAGTCCCTCAGCTGTGGAGTTTATTAACTGCCTCCTCTGCAGGCGGCAGCAACATTAAGGCGAATTTATAGTAGCCGCATTGGTGTGTGTTTCGTGCTGCTCCTCCAACAAAGAGTTGAGAATTGCAGGAATTCCACCAGACACTGGGATCATATGGAGGGTTTGGGTGCAGACCTGCAAAAAGAAGAGGACAGCGATGCCATACTTTTTTGAAGACGAGTAGAATGAATGCTGATTGGTTGGTTTTAACTTGAGCCGATGACCACAGCAGTGACCGAGGCCTTTGACAGGCACCAGTGTCGCAGAGAACCTGACACATGTGAGAGAAAAGAATAACGCTCTGACTGGGCCCAGCCTGGCCAAGGTCTGGCTCCAAGGTGGGGGTCTGGAAGTCCACATCCAGGTGAGGAATACTGGACTCTGAGTCGTCACCCAGGACCTGTTTTTGACACTACCAGGAGCAACTGGCCCAGACAACGTAGTCCTTCAGCTCTGACTGGTACACAAACCTCTTCACCGTGATTCTGTGGTGATTAAAGGAGGAAGATTGTAGTCTTTTTTTGGAAAAAAAAGGAATCCAGGTCTGATGTTTTTATGTAAGATAATAACTCTTGTTGCACTTACATCATATTCTGTCTGTTTTTTCCCACTGTAGTTTTGTGAATTTATTTTCAAATGGCAAAAAACAAATAAATTGACAAGGGAGATTGACACATTTTCATTGAATGTGTTTTCTAAAACCGCTTAACAGTTTTAGGAAAACTGTTAAGCAAAAGAGCCAAAAAGAGGAGGTAAACAAAGAGAGGTTGGATGATTCCACTCTAATCAGGATTTTCAGACTCAGGCAGTCACAATCAAAGTTAATTGATTTAGTTTTGATTGGGTAGTCACTATAGAGACACATTTATGCTCACAAGCACAAAATTGATTTCCCTCCACCCCATCCCTATAATAGGTAATTTTAAGTGTTAAATTATGTTTGCTGTCTGCGTCGAGCCCTGCCACGGTGCGTTTGCTGACCAGAAAAGAAAATGAAAGCCTGAAAGCAATCACCAGTCAAAGCTGATTGAGCTGGAAATGAGCTGAAACACCAGAATGTTGGTGATGACAGACATGTATGAAAGCTTGGAGACAGTGGTGAGGTGGACAGTACGTGTGACAGACGTGTGGAGGTGGGACCGCATCAAGGATCAGCTCTAAGCCCCTTCTGGTTTGCTGTGGTGATGGACATCATCTCCAGATGAGGTCAGACAGGAGTCTCCATTATCTCTGACTTTTGCAGATGACATTGTGATCTGTAGTGAGAGCAGGTGGAGGAAAGTCCAGAGAGGTAAAGGCATGTGCTGGAAGGAAGATTAGCCGCAGCAAGATAGAACACAAGTGTGTGAATCAGAGGAACCCAAGAGGAACAGTGAGGCTACAAGGAGCAGATCTGAAGAAGGTGGAGGATTTTAAGTACTTTTATACCTCTCTGAATCCATCGATGCGCAGACACGCAGAGCCCTCTCCAACAGATGACAGATGCCTCCCCAATTTTCCTTTAAACATCCATTGAAAACGATGGAAACCCTGGAGAGATAGCAGGAGTCTGTGATTGGTGAGTTAATGATGTCATTTCCGGACTCACTCTCCAGGCTTCCTCCTCACAACGTCACTCTCGTGTCGATCTTTGCAGCAAAAGATTTCTCTAAGTCTCCATTGTTCTCTGTGTGTGGGAGGCTGAGGTAAATGAACAATCCACGACCGTAGATGTCATGGGACAGTAGGCTCTGTATAAAAAAAAAAAAAAAAAAAAGCACCTCGCCATCTTCTGTCCTGGCACTAAGGAAAAGGTTCAAATGTTGAGGTTCTCTTTGGGATCAGGAATGAGTACATCAGAGGGACAGGACATGTTAGATGTTTTGGAGAGACCAGACTAGATGGTCTGGACAGAGGAGGGATGGTCAGTGTATCAGTAGAAGGATGAGGTTGGAGCTGCCAGGCAGGAGGTCTAGAGGAAGACCAAAGAGGAGATTTATGGATGTAGTGAAAGAAGATATGTTTGTGTGAGAGAAGATGCAGAAGATGGAGTAGATGATTAAATGGAGGCAGATGGTTCACTGTGATGATCCCTGGAGGGGATAAATGAAAGGAAGAGAGTGTGAGCACATCAATTTTCTATTTCCAACGTATGTGCATGTCCTGACTTCTAATTTCATATAAAATTAGATGAAAGTTATTTAATTTCATAGTAACTGATATTTTACAGAGTTCTGTTAGCAGTTAAACTACTAATTAGACACTGAATCAGCTGGGTTTTTTTTGTTTTTGTTTTTTTTTAATGTAAGAAATAGCACAGTAATACGTTACTGCCATGGGGGCTACATTGCTCTTGCTAATTTGTTGCAACCAGAAACTATGATTAGATTGCAGTTCCTCAACCAACCACTGGGGGCATGCTCTAAACATGACCTTCATATTAAAATGTTTGTAGCGGAAATTGACACATTTATAGTCTGGTTTTAAAAAAAGAAAAAGGATTAGGTTTTTGTTTTTTTTTGTTTTTGTTTTTTTTAAACTGCATAAAGTGAAGTTGTATAAAGCAGCATATTTTTATATGATTAGGGGTGTGGTGGATAGCTGTCATTTAAAAAAAATAAAATAAAGCTCAGTAAAAACATACAAATGATGCAAAGACAACACGTAACTAGTGCGGTGTGAGATGAACAATATGATGTCTTGGTTTGTTGCTGCCAAGGTGTTTTTTCAGTAAAATGGAGTGGGGGGGGGTGGGGG